>JAFVLL020002423.1:0-21175 GCA_021397915.2 Tor tambroides | reverse complement strand
GGGGGGGGGGGTATTAAATTTATATTTATTTAAAATGAACCTCTTTTTTTCCTCATTATATTCTTAAAATTAATTGAATTGTATAAAAAATATTTTTAAAAAGTTAAAAGATATTTCTAGGTAAACCCATTTTACAGTAGGTCACGGATAGTTCACCAAAAAAAAAAGAAAATTCTGTCATTAATTACACAACCTCATGTCATTCCAAACTCGTAAGAACTTCGTTCATCTTAACACAAATTAAGATTTTTTTTAATGAAATCTGAGAGCTTTCTGACCCTGCATAGACAGCAATGCAACTAGCATGTTCAAGTCAAGTCAAGTCAAGTTGAGCTTTATTGTCATTCCGCTACATGTGGGGACATACAGTCAAACGAAATGTCGTGCCTCACAGGACCACAGTGCTACATAAATACAGACATACAACAATGAAGTAAAACACTATAAACCTATCACAACTAACCTACTGACAGATTTTGACTAAGTATACTATATATAAAGGTTTACCCTATACAAACTAAAGATAAAATATAAAAAATAAAAATAAGAAATACAAACTATACGAATGCTTCACATAAATACTGTACATGTGCAGAGAGAATCATTGTGAGTTAAGCAGCTGGCTGGGGGACAGTTCAAGGCCCAGAAAGGTAGTAAGGATATCGCTAAAATAGTCCATGTGACATCAGTGGTTCAACCGCAATGTTACGAAGCTATGCGAGAATATTTTTTTTTGTGCAAAGAATACAAAAATAATTTCATTCAACAGTTTCTTCTCTTCCGTGTCAGTCTTCGACGCACATTCACAAAAAGGATTTCATATATTGTGGTTGAACCACTGATGTCACATGGACTATTTTGATGATGTCCTTACTACCTTTCTGGGCCTTGAACATGTCAGTTACATTGCTGTCTGTGGAGGGTCAGAAATCTCTCAGATTTTATCAAAAATATCTTAATTTGTGTTCCAAAGATGAACAAAGGTCTTACGGATTTGGAACAACATGAGGGTGAGTAATTAATGGCAGAATTTTCATTTTGGGGTGAACTATTCCTTTAATATGCTGTTTCAGTGCAAATAAATGTATTTTCACAAGTGGTCTTAGGCTTTGAATCCACTGTACAAAGAAACCCGTAAAATCTAGTGGTGTCAGATGTAGTGTAAACAGTACTGCAGGACTACATGTAAAGAATGAGAACACCCCACTGGTCTCCATCAAACACAGAGCACAGCTCCAGCTGTCAGACACTGGGAATCTATTGTTCTCCCTTTGCTGATACATCCTGCCATGTGTGCGCACATGGCTTTTGTCATTTACCTCCCTGGCTACGTGTTAAAGGATGTGCTGAACCTGCTTTGGTGGACGTAAGTACAACCAGATGTGACAGGCCAGTTAAATTAGACACCTTGGCTGGCTCTCTTCCTTCAGGGCATGTGAAGGTAAAACAAATGATTCTTGAGTGTGTCGAGATAATCCAATGTCTGTCATATGAGTATGGCCAAGGAACGGTGATCTACTGCAAGGTATTCCTGCCGTACAGAGAGGTCATTCAGAGGACAGTGCCGGGATATGACTCCTATGTGATAAACATGCATTTACAACATTTAGCTTGACTTAAGGAAGGTTAATGGACTTGATAGAAATGTCCATAAGCCAGTCACAGTAAGTAACTTTCTTTAAATTATTGGCAAGTGGAAGTGTAGATTTGAAGTCTTATTTTTCTGTGATGCTCTTCAGTGCCCTTTTTGTTATTTCTGGGTCACTGCTAATGCACTAGCTTTCATAAATTCCCAATTTTTTCAGAGGATACAAAAATAAGCGTACATATTATGATATCAAGACTTGTTCTCTTTATCTGTTTTGAGTCAATGACCTGCTGTATCCTCTGCAGAGTGGTTCATCTGACCCTGCTGAAATTTTTATGTTTGCAGTGGGCTCTGTGCCATCTCTTCTGATAAAAGGATGCTTTTTGAGTAACGAGACTGAGTTGCTTGCCACTGAAATCTCACAAAATTAATTTATATAATCATTTTGACCATTTGTGGTATTAGCCTGTGTTACAATACTGGGAAAATGCTGTTTGTATTTATATGGTCCATAAATATGGCTCAAACTCCTTCTTTAAACTTGTAAGCAAGTAAGAAAGAAAGAAAGAAAGAAAGAAGTCTCTTATGCTCTCCAAGGCTGTATATATTTGATCAAAGATACAGTAAAAACAGTAATACAGTAAAATAATATTGCTTTTTTAAAATAACTGTTTTCTGGTTTAAAATAGTTTGTGAAAAAATGTAATTTATTCCTGTGATGGCAAAGCTGAATTTTCAGCATCATTACTCCAGTCTTCAGTGTCACATGATCTTTTAGAAATCATTCTAATATTCAGATTCGGCGCTCAAGATACATTTTCTTATTATCAGTGTTGAAATCAATCGCTCAGTGTTTTTGTGGATGCCATGCTACATTTTTTTCAGGATTCTTTGATGAATTGAAGGATCAAAAGAGCAGCATTTATTTGAAATCCAATTTTTTTGTGAAGTCTTTAATATGTCATATAACAAATGTTTCATGATGAGTCACATGCTGAACCTCTTGCAAGGTCCACTAATTAAAGACACCAGTATGATATTTTTCATGGAAATGGACTGTAAAATTGGTCTCAGAATTTCCAGTTTTTGCAATGGTTTCAAGATGTTACCTGTATTGTTAACGTAAAAGTTCAGAATCAGTCCGTCACAGTTTGTTAACCCAAGCAAAAGCCCCCCAAAAATACACATTAATGTAAACAGTCTTGCAGATTGTATTCATCTTTGTATATTTGAGCTGTCACTAGGGCTAAACACATTGTTCTGTTCTGTGCTGTGTGGGGTCAAAATCTGTTTTAGAGTTAAAATGGTGCATTTAGTTGCAAAAAAACAGTAAAGGATTTTAATTTTTCTTCACTCTTTGTTTTATTCTTTTCTATACATGTTTTCAGAGCCAGATTTGATATTTTAAAATGTACTTTTGAATTTATTGACATAAAAATAGGTATCGCAGTTATTTCTGCCAAATATCTGTTGGCGAGAAAAGGGTTTTACAATTCTTTTACAACATTAAAAATGGCTTTGCTTCTGCAATACTTTATTTTTTTTTTCAGCTATATACATCATCATTTTGACTCTATAAAGAGAATAAAACTCATGCATGCATCCAGACCCATTATTCAAATATCATAAAATAAAGAAATCTAGCAAAGGGGGAAATCACACTGCTACGCTCCACTTGTATGACGCTCTCTATTTGGAGGAAAAGAACTCATCAGCTAGGCCATTAACGCTCAGGGCTGCCAAGCCACGAGGCACGGGTTGGCTGCTGTTTTTAAAAGGCCCCGTTTCTCCAGATGTAAACAGAGAATCTTCCCCAAACATTGCCTTTTTAAGACTTCTCGGTGAGAGCTAGGGGGCGACCTCTTCTGCCACTCACTGAAGCTAATGAAGGACTCACCGAACAATGGCTCACACTGACACCGTGTTGTCACGCTCCTCCACTTCACTCCTGTCTAAATTTAGTCTTTCCAGAGCATGGGTCTGGAGGAGACAGCCCCTCTAAACATTAGTCTTTTGCAGGCTCCTTTATGGATGAGGGCGAGATGAGGATCTAACCCTGATGGACATTTCACAGACAGACCTCACCGCCCCCTCGCTCTCTCTTTAGCCATATCCAATCTGCCTCTTTGACCTCCGTGGCTCGACGTGTCCAGGAGGAAAATTCATCTGGCGGCGAGCACGGCCCAAGGTCAAGGCTTTGTCTTGCTTTCCTTTATAATCGCTCTTATCTCTCCTCTCAGCAGATGTCTTGGTCCATTGATGCCAAGACGCGGTGTGAATGAATGTCTGGTTTGTGAAGGTCTGCTGCTTATATGTACATTCTCAGAATTAGAGAAGGGTCAGCATATGTAAGACAACACTGAGTATTACATTACAATTAAATAAATACAAAAACACACTTAAAGAATATCAAATCTGGCCATCTGAAGACCTCCACAGAAAATGCTAATTGGCTAACAGATTAATCATTAACACACAGATTCCAGTTTATCCATTAGCAAACTGTTTGTGTTGCCAGTGGTCAGTGTAATGATGATCTCCAGAGCCATATTATATTATTAGATATCAGTTTTCCCTAGGCCTGTTACACACACCATGTCCGTCATCCTGAAGATGACCATTTCACTGCCGTTAATCTTTGTGTCATGAAAGCAAAAACATACAGCAGCTTCATGTAAATATTTTTCAGATGTATAGAGGAGCCTAGGACTAGATGTCACACGGGAAAGTTGTCACAAGTATTACGTCTCAGTGGGTTTTGAGTCGAGAGTCTAAATATGTGTCGCTCTAGCAGTAGTTGGTTTCAAACTATCTATTTCACAACTAGGATATTTAGGATTTAAAAAATAACAATTTCTATCCTCCAAACTAAAATTACAATATCAAAATAATTTTTTATTTCTAAAGGTGGGTTTTTGCAGTGATGATATAGAAGAACCATTTTTCACTGAACATTTTTTCTTAATGTGAAGAGCATTTCAATAATGTAAACAACCTTTTCCCACTATTGTGCATTGAAAAGGTTCCATGGATGTTAAAAGGTTCTTAATGGAACAACTGATGCCAGTAAAGAAATTTGTATTTTTTAAGCAAGCGAAAATAATAAACACACTGGTGTATTACATGTCTTTTTTATTTTAATTCTTTTCTGGGCAATAACCATTGAAATGTCCAATAGTGTTTATATATCCAAGATTTTAGGGTGTGTATAATAATCAATAGAGTAAAAAGTGTGACAGGTTGCTCTGGCTTTTTGTACACTGTCATGTTTAAATTTCGGCTTGATATTCTGATTTGTCCAAATTTATTGAGACGTTTTATCTAGTTACAGCCACCAACAGAGAACGTCTTTGTGTGAAGACCCAGTTTTTGAGCCCAACTGCGATTCTGCCTCCTTGAAGAAAATAAACAAACCTCTTTCTCTCTTTTTTCTTACCCCCTCTCTAACTCTTTTCTAACTGTGACTTGTATATGATTCCCAGCATTCTGTAAGCAAATGCTTTCCCATATGGGGAAGCGCAGTGCTTTTGAGAGGAAGTTAATTATTTTAAATAACTGTGTCTGCGCAGAGCCCATGTGTTCCCAGGCAGGAATGGCAAGGAGCCCTCTGTTGTTAATGGTTTCCACATGGACTCTCAGAGAGGCCGGCCAAGACTCCAGCACAGGCAGAAATCTCCAAATTTAGAAGAAATATGAAAATTGTCAAACGTGCCTTGCTTAGGCTGAGACGGCGGGCCCGGCCCCCTAGCCTGAGCCATCCCTCCCCGTCTCTTCTCATCCTCACACACTGCGGGTCACAGCTCAGGGTCACGGGGGCTCTTACACCAGCCAATCAGAAAGCTCGGGAGGCTTTCCCTGATGTGCCGCTCTGATAGTAAGCCGGCCCCTTGCCTCATATAAGGTAAAAGAAAAGTCTTTGCTCCCCAAGCCGGCCATGCTTCAAAAAGGAGCCTCGCACCGGGAACCCCCTTCAGACGGTGGAGCGCACAGCGTCCATGAGCAGGGACCCCCTCTCTGCATCTCTACCCATCCCGACACCAAACACCCAACCAAATCAGCCAGGACCAGTGTGAACGATCCTTCTTCTTCAAGACGCAGACTGTGGTAAGTCTATCTCAACCTACTATTCTAAACATCCGACTCAGTTTGTGAAGATAAATGTACCTTGCATAGCAAATTAATTTGTTGGTTTGTCATTGCTCATGTTGCTCATGAGATACTGAGACATACCAGGCATGTCAAGCTGTCATTGAGAGCAGAGTGACACTGAGCTGATCCAGCTGGCTAAATACACTCCGTTGATACTGTACAGTGAGTGCTTCCCCTTCAGGTACTGAGAGCAATAGGGTGCAAGGAAACAATCACCAAATGTGGCTTTTCTGTAGGAGTGTACTTTGAATCAAAGCTCAATCAAAGTCCTCTGATTAAGACAGGGTGGAATTATTCATGAAAACCCAGTTTTATGTTTTGATGAATCACAGATGACTTGCATTGTGCTTGCATGCTGCAGGTTGAGTGTGTGCTAGGGAGTGTAACAGGAGAGTTCACCTGGGGATAGTGGGGCGAAATGTGAAATGACCTCACAGAGCACAGTCTCGAAAGCTTCATTGGGGAATGTGATCCGGCTGCTGTTTAACTGGCCTTTGAACTTGACTTTGATCTTGAATTCTATGAAATCAGATGATAAATCAGAAACTGTAGTCAAAATATCCCCCAATTGTAGTTTTAATAAATTTCATGTGCGTTATTGAGCAATTATTGTTTACATTTTCAGAAAACTGACTTAAATCTACTGCATTCTGAAGGCACTGTCTCACTAAGTTCTCAGACAACACCAGCTTTCCACCATGTGCAGTATCTCCTGTCAATAAGCACATTAGGAAGTTTACCAAATATCTCAGCAGTGGTGTCTAATGAAATTGTTAGAGCGAGAGAAATGAGGGGCAGATCTCCATCCCCCACACTCTCTCCTCCGTTCCTCCCATCCTTTGTTTCTGGAAAGACCCTGTTGCAAAAATCAGATGTGGGGGGGGGGGGGGAGCCAGCAGATGTGGCCAGCTGTTGTTAGGCTTGGGGTCAGCATTTCAGTGTGCCCAAAGTCCTGTAACTCTCAAAGTCTTACATTCCAATCTACATTATACAGTAAGACTTATTCTGGATGGATGAACATCACATGTGTGTTGATGGACAGATGGACAGATTAGATAGAGGGATGGAAGGGGTTATTGAGCTGGAGACAGTGAGGGAGGGAAAGGAAGTGCATTATTTATTTTCTGAGGAGTCAAAAGTCTGGCAGCCATCACAGCAGAGTGCTTTCACATGACCCTATGGTGGCCTTGGTGCTTTGGCCTGTCCCCCGCATCACTTGCTCCCCTCCCCGAGCCCCTGGGGACCCCAGTTCCCAGGGTTACTTTCACATGAACAGTGGGAAGAGAGAAAGAAGGGGGGTTAGGTGCTCACCAGGGACTACCCAAAGCCCATGTCCACCCACTCATATGGGTCCACACAGCCTCAGGCCCCCTAAAAACTCACATGGGACTTTCAGGGACTAGTGCACTCCCTGGTTAAGCTCTGAGGTGCTGATAGAGAACGCTGTCCTGTCTGTCTGGGAGTGTTTTTTCCACATACACACCACTCCACATTCCAATTACTTGTGTTTAAGGAATGCTTTAGGGGGTTTGTCCGTTCCTTTTTGGGCCATAAAGCGCTCCTGCTGGGTCTTTGGCTTGTAAAATGGGATGTTGGTTTTTATGATGTTTAGATGTACCTGAGAAATGTTAATGATCTCATATCTCTTCGTCAAATGTTTTCCCTTCCTTTTAACCTTGTCAAGTGATTATTTCACATATGTTGAAGAAAGATGTGGCATGTGAGAATGGAATATCTTAGCAGAGAAAGTCTGAAGGCATCAGGCATAAAATTGACCCAAGAAGTAACACACAAACAAAAAACAATGCATAAATCGGCCTTTCTTCTTATTTTTTGCCAGACTAAATATCGCTACATAGTTTTACATATCTTTTCTCAGAACTGAGTTTGAGAAATCTGGTCTTGATATTCTCTGATATATTTGTTATTTTAACAGAAAAAAGTAAACTAAATTACCTTATCAAATATGAAAAAAAATCTAGATTTAACTAGTAGTTTTACTGGAAATCAATATTAAAAAAAATTGTCATCCTATTATTTACAATAAAATCTACATGACACATCACACTGGATTTTATTTCAATATTTCTGTTTCTCCTTATTTATTTGATCAGTTATGTACAGGTTGTTAAATTTTTTGCTGTTTAGTTCATATTTATTACATTATTTTAATATTGTGTGTGCTACGCTTCAAGTGGTGAAATAGTCTTTTAATTAATAATTATGGTGGTTATCAAATGTTGTCTCCATATTTTTTATACAGTCAATTTCTGGGTAAAGCTGCAAGTTTTTATCATATTTTTTCACAGTGTATGTTTACTGAAATCATTTCTGATCACAGCAGTGAAAGTGTAAAAAGAGGTTGTATGCACTTCTGAACAACCTTATCGCCAGAATCACGGCACAAGATCACAAGCAAACAAACCCCACAGCATTGTTCTAATTACACTACATCTCATTCTCAGTAAAACGCTACAAGGTGTGCGTTAACAGTGCATCCTCACAAATGATATATGTTTCCTGAAAGAGTCTAAAAGTAGATAACACCTATTAATTTGATACTCTATTGGAATGGATGAATGTTTGCATTTGTAGTTCATACATAAGCCTGAACTTCAGAAGAGAGATTAGCTTCAAGAGCTAGACAGAGCAGAGAGAGGTAACAGGCGGGGTGCCCTCCCTCCCCTCCTTCACGTTTCCTGTCGTGATGATTTAAGGAGATGGGGAGAAATGAGAGGGAACCTTAAAAGGCAATGTTTAGGCATGCTCGCGCTCTCCATTATCAAGCCAGAGTCTGTGTCTGTGTAAACACAGCATCTGCCTCATCTGTGGAGGTGAGCGTTTTGGCACTTGTCTGGCCTGTCACGGCTCCTTCACCGTATCCCTCCCTCTCTGTCTCCTGATCACATACACACGTTTACATAGATCACATGCCATTTCTATCACCCCCATGATTCACTCTGCTCTCACTGTTGTAGTGTCTCATGATAGCTTTGAATTTTTTATATATTTAGTCATATTTTATTTTTTGTCTTTTAATTATGGATAGTTCTTCAGTTTTTTGAAGTTTCAGTTTATTTTTTATTTTCTTATGTTATTTCTGATATTCATTTTTATTTTAGTTAAAAATACTTCTAGAGCTGCCAAGACATTTGACTATGTCTTTCTTCAGATTAAATGCCTCCAGACGTCTAACATCTTTTTTAGAACTGGTTTTGAGAAATATGCCCCTGACATATTTGTTATTTTAACAGAAAAATAAATGATTTGGTCAACTGTAAATTTCTGTGTCATATATGGTAAGTGAGAGAGAGGGAAAGCGATAGAGGGAGAAGACAGGGACTATGCATGTATTTTTACTGTAAAATAATATTAAAAATGCATTTTTTCATGTTTCAGGTTTAATCAGAGCAGGTTTTAAAGGTTCAAAAATGTATATTATATGCAGAATTAGAAACTGAAACCAAAGAGTAATGTGTTCTGATTTTATTTTATGCTTTTTTTTCATTTCAGTTTATATAATTATTTTAGCTTGCATTTTTATTTCAGTTAACAAAAATATATTTACCTAACTAAAATAATATTAAGGATGTGTACACTATTAGTAAGTGACTTTCAAACTGGACTTCATAGTCTTGCCACATTTCCTGTTTGTTTTTATATGTTGTCTCTGGAATGGTTTGTTTTTTGAACTATTGCAAAAAAACAGCTGCATGCTGTGAAGTGTGTAAAGCTGGTAACACTTAGGCAATCTTTAGATCAGGACTGTAGACTTCCTCCTAAATAGCCAGACTATGTGTGTGTGTATCAGTGTTCGAAGAAACTGAAGGCCATCTGGTGTGAGTGGAGGTGTGTGAGGTTCACCTCAGCATACAGCCAAACCGCCAGAACTGCCTCATACAACACAACATGCCAAGAAATCTGAGACATTCTTTGCATGTCATGCTTGAAATAACCATTAACATACTTTGGGGGATTCTGAGAAAATATCTTTACACACACACACAAAAAAAAAAAAAACAGGACATGGGATAACTTGATTCACATATCCAGTCTATTCTCATTGTGAGACAAATTTAACTCTTGCCTCCCAAGTAGGACAGAGCCTGGGAAATAGGGTTTAACCAACAGGATGTGATGTTTATTATTGGGGCTCACTTATTAGGCAGTAGTTCAGTATGAGTTTCTCCACAAGCGTACAGCATGGGAGCAGGATGTGTTTGTTGAGTTTTCCCTCACATGGAATAATAACTGAGACATCCAACTCCATAATACCTCACAGAAAGGATATTCACAACTGTCAAATATGAGGCCTCGGCTACACATACTCAGGCAGATTTCCCTCAAAGTCGTGGTTGCCACTGAGTTTCCTGGCTTCTTCTACACCTTCGGCTCTCTTTTGCCTTTTACGTCAGGCTCCCGCCGGCTGTGACTAGAAAAGGGAATGTATGCAGGCAGTACGGCGGAGAGCGACCGGGGGAGGGGAAGGCAAACGGAGCAGTGACAAACTATCTGCTTCCACAATCACTGGCCGTAAGAGGCTGAAAGAGTGAATGTTTATCGAAAGCGCAGCTACATTTTCCATTATCCCAAAATAAAATCCCTTCAGAATTCCTTATATGGGCTGAGGGAGATTCCAGAAGGGGGATACGAGACAACCTAAAGCTCTCACTTGCTGGAAAAGACTCAAAAAAAGACTTAGGAATTTTTATGTTGTTTCTCCACTTTTCCCCCATTTTTCTGGAAGAGCCTTTCTGCTTTGCAGTCAGTTTGATACTCCGCAAATTCAATTAAGCGGGATTTGTTGGGATTCTTAGCCTCCTTATCAAAGCCGCCTGAGGCATTCTGAAACCCTACGAGGATAATTGTTGATAAAGTCTTTTCACACAAAGTCAACTGAGAAATGTGTAGAAAATCACTGATATTTGTACTTCTTGGCTGAGCTATTCCATAGCGTTGTTGCACATGACAGTGGAATGGTAGAATTAGCAGTATGACATTATCCTGGAATTTCTGTTCATGAGATATCATCTTTATATCTCATTACAGAGTCTGCAGGGGGGAAACACAACATGGACAGTTGACACACGACATGCTGAAGGTGAGAACATATTCCCTTCCATACCCTTAAGATATTTTTATGTTATGGAAGTCGGTTTCCACTTTCTGTATAAAAATAATAATAACAAAGGTAATTGCAACTTTCTATCTCACAATGCAATTTTAAATCTTGCAGTTGCGACTTTATATCTCAAATAGTACATTTTATATCTCGTAATTTTAATGTCTCACAATTTGACATTAAATCTTGCAATTGACTCTATATGTAAATGTTATATCTCATAATTGTGACTACATCTCACATTTGGGACTTTGTCTCACAATTCAATTTGATTTTAAATCTTGCACTTGTCACTGACAGTGTGACTATATCTCAAAATGTAAATTGTATAACTTGTAATTGTGACAATATCTCATACATTTGACTTTAAATCTCTCAGTTGTGACTTTATATCTCAGAATGTAATCTCATAATTATGACTATATCTCACGATTTGACTTTAAATCTTGCAGTTTACTTTCTCTGAATGTAAATGTTATATTTCAGTATTTTACATCTCTTAATTGTGACATTTTTGGACGTTATGTCACACTTTTACTTTACATCTCTCAGCTGAGACTTTATATCTCAAAAAGTAAATGTTATTATTTGTAATTGTGACAATATCTCATAATTGAACTTTAAACTTTGCTATTGTGACTTTATATCTCAGAATGTAAATTTTATATCTCATAATTGTGACTATATCTTACATTTGGGACTTTATGTCTCACAATTTGACTTGAAATCTTGTGTGCAAGACAGTTACACCAATAGTGTGAATTTATATCTCAAAATGTAAATATTGTGATTGTGTAAATCTTGTAATACATCTCTCAACTGTGACTATATCTCAGAATGTAAATTTTACATCTCATAATCTACATCTTGCAGTTGTAACTCTAACTGACTGTGTGACTTTATATCTCAGAATTTAATTTCTTTTATATCTTATAAATGTAACTACATCTAACAATTCTATATTTTGTTACTTTATATCTCACAGCTGTGACTTTATAATTCACAATTTGACTTGAAATCTCGTAATTGTGAATACATCTCACAGTCGTGACTTGATATTTCACAAGGTGACTATTTCCTATTTTCTTAAACTTCACCTCACAATTAACCTCTGAAACAGAAACAGGCTTCTATATAATATACTTAAAAGGAAGACTAAGTGGAAGTTTTTCCTTTGTTGTACTCAGAAATAGGTCACCGTGCTTCATTTCAGTCTATAAACAGCAACAAAGTGGAGCCAGACATGCTTGTCAACCGAGCCCTTGAGTGCTTCTCCAAAGGATTTTACTGTAAACTGTGAACAGTACCTTGTGGATAAGCTGCACATCTGTCTATTAATGCCTGCTGCCCTCATCTCTCTCCATAAACCACAGCACTGCTGGAAAAGCCATTAGAGAGCTGTGTCAGAGCGAGCGAATGATCCTGCGTAATCACACCCGCTTCCTGGATGGAGAAGTGAAAACGATCCACAAAATATATAGAAGGAGCGCAAAGAGTTGTCTGCCTGTGAGAATGAGCTCAGCTCTGGGTGCTATACAGTAGCATTTTGTGATTTCCACACACCACAGCATCAGACGGCAGCACGTTCAGAGAGCTGACGGCACTGGAGCGTGGATTTTGTGCTATGCAGATGCCAGTGTGGTGTTATCACAAGATTGGGAAGGCTCAGACTCTTAAACATATTCGAACCATGTCATCTGCTGCTTAGAGAAGATAAAACTCACACTGGGTTGGATTCTGACAGGTTTATGAATCTTGCTTCTTAAAGTATGTCAAATCAGCCTGTTTAACCACCTCTACTCATTTGGGATTTTATAAGATGAGAAAGGACGTCCCCTCGAACCCGGCTTCCCTGCGGACCAGTCTGATTGAGACAGAGGAAGTAGTGTTGTGTATAAAGGGGCGTGGCCTCACATTCTGCGGTACACTGACTCAGGGGCACTATGGCAGACGGCTGCATTGATGTTGCCTTTGAACTTGAGTATAGATGTCCAATGCAGGAATAAACATCCTGTTCTGTAACCACCGATCTAGCAGAGCCAGTCTGTGCCATATACCGCTGGGGGCAGAAAAGCGCTGGAAGTCAGAGCGAGTGTGCAGTTGTTTGTTCAGTGGATTGGAGTCCCGCAGCTCCAAGGTTTTTCTTGGGTGATGGCCACTTTCAGAGGCAAGAGCTCATGCTAAATATCCCGCTGTCAGGCTGGCAAGCTTATTTGTGTCTGAATCACTACATAAAGGCTTCCTGTTATCCTGGGTGGCATTCCAAAGCATAGGATCAAGACTGGAATAGGAAGGAAAAGCTGAGAGGTTTGTAGGGAGATCAGGGCATGTAGGTCAAAGCCATTTCCTGTACACCCACAACACTTCCCCCTCACACATCCATCAACTTGGGCCTAACAATTCCATCCATCCGTCATATGGATTTCAATGTTTTTATCTAAAAAGAGATAAAATACTAAATAAATACCATTTATCCATGTGTAATTGAATATTCATCTTCTGCCCCTGATCTTTAGGTTTAATAGCTGCAGGTCAGAGCAGCTGGCTGGGTGACAAACTGAGGAATTCATCCAAACCTCTGGTTCTTTATAGGAGACTGAGTCACCTCCCATGTAATCAACAGGACGTAGGAGGTCGTAGTCCATGTTGATCAAAGACGGTAAGATGGAACACACAAAAGAAGTCCTGCATGAGTCATTCGCCCCACAGTCCTCAGGCCCAAGGTGCAGTGCTGCATCTCTGGTCAACTGGGAGTCTGAGATGAAGCACTGTAGCTCGGGAGGAAGGGCACTGCCTGCTAATACACTGAGAGCAAGATACCTTGATTTTACATTACAAATGTGATATTTCTATTGAATAAAATGCTCATTTATAATTAGTAGTAGACGAGGTGTTGGTAATTCTAAGATGAAATGTGCTTCTATTGTTGCCAGTCTTCGGTCACAATGCATTCCATCATTTCCCCATCCCCGGGGTCCAGTTTTCCCAGGAATCCCTTGGACAATCATAAGGGGGATTCCTGGAAATACTGTTCTTGGGGGTGGGGCTGGACAACTGAATTTATCAAATGATATTTTAGCTGTACCTCTTTTATATTATCATGTATTACTATGATCACTGGTTATACTCCATTTTAACATAGCAAAAATGTAACATGTATTGCCATATGCCATTCCAAAGTTTGGGGTCATCAAGGTTTATTTAGTGTTTCTTATGCTCACCAAGGCTACATTTATTGAATTAAAAATACAATAAAAACAATAATACTGTGAAATATTATTACGATTTAAAATAACTCTTCTCTATTCTAATATATTTTAACATTAAATGTATTTTATTCCTGTGATGGCAAAGTTGTATTTTCAGCAGCCATTACTAAAGTGTTTGTGTCACATGATCCTTCAGACATCATTCTAATATGCTGATTTGGTGCTCAAGAAATTATTATTATCAATGTTGAAAACGGTTGTGCAGCTGTGCTGTTTTTTGTGATTTGTGATTAATAAAAAGTTCAAAAGAACAGCATTTATTTGAAATGGAAATCTTTCGTAACATTATAAATACCTTTACTATCTCTTTTGATCAGTTTAATGTGCTAAATAAGAGAATATATTTCATTTAAAAAATCTGGCCCAGACTTTGAATGTTTATATTATAATGTTGTATTTTTATTTTTAAAGATAAAGATATTATATATTATATTCTGAATACTTTACAGATTGAAATGTAATAGTTTTAAATTGATAATTAAAAGATAATAAACACATGAACTAATGTTGACCTCCTTTACAATGTTTCAATAAAACTATTGTTTATTCATCTAAAAGGGTTGTTACTGACTTTTTAATATATCCCTATTTTAACCATTCTGTTTATTCTGCTATTCTAGTTATTATAAAGCCTTTACTTACATTTATCATATGACATGAAAAAAACAGCGCCACCTATTAGTGGAAATGTACAGAACATCAAACACAATGTCCACTGGGGGGCGCAGTTCACAATGTAAGGCGGTTCAAAGGGAAACCGCAGCCCACACGTGGTGGCTCAGATTACAGGAATTTTACTGAAGTATGACTGGAACTATATACTTTTTTTTTTTTTTTTTCCCCTGTAGGATACAGTTATTACAGCTGTCCTACTATACGAAAATGTATGGTAACCCCTCTCATGTGTAACTGTAAATGTGAACAAGAATTAAAATGTGAACAGATAATCAGATAGACCATTCATTAACTAATATTGCTTTATAATACTGCTGTACACACAGATTTGAGAGAGCGCCTGTATACAGATGCTCCGGCACCTATGTGCAGTGAGTCATTCAGGATTAAGTGGGCGGTAGATGCTCATACATTCATGTGAGATTTCTTATACTGTTCACCAATGCTGCTACTAAAATATGTGACACTGTGTGGGAGAAAAAGATCCACACATTTGGCCCTTTGACAAAGATCGAAGGCAATTATATATATTTAAATAATAGTAAACAAGAAACGGTAAAGCGATTGCAATTCAAAACTACTCTCACTCTTATCAACTCTTACTCTCCTGAGAGACATCAGTTGCATAAATGTTGATATGGTTTACTTACATGCGAGGAGGGGGAAGGGAAAGGCACGAGGATCTGTGCTGAGTTGCACCGTGTCACGTTCAGCCCAACAGCTGCCTGGTGGAATCCAGCTCTGTTGATTCTGAGACTCTGAATCCACATTGGCAGAGACGCTGATACAAAGACAGCTGTGTGTGCTTCAGACAACAAGATGGTAAATAAGTGACAGCATATAACCATGTAGCTTCAAGGCTGAATCAAACTCTTCAGCATTTGTCTACATCTGTGTTATTTTGGGTTGCAGCTACATAACCAGAAAGAACAATAGACAGGCCAAGAGGTCAAAAACTTTGCAATAGCAAAACACAGGAGGCAAAAGATTTTATGCGCATGATTTTATTATTATGTAGTGCCTTTTATGTAGTTTCTTTTTGGCCCAATATAGTGAACTGGCTTGGCATATTTGCTATTAATTTAACAATTTAATACAGATATGACTGTGTATACGAGTGTTATTTTTAGTATACATCAATTTAAACTAAATTGAAACGAGAAATAAAAAATATATTTTTGATATTTTCATTAAAGTTTATCCACATTTAATTATTAATAAAAATGTTTGAGAAAAATAATATATATTGCTTTTTTAATATTTCATACATATATGAAATGCAGATATGATATTTTTGTAAGTTTCATTTTATTTGATTTCTATGTATTTATTTATTTTTTTATTTTTAAGAGAAACTGTGTTAGGGATTTATGTATAGTTGTTTATGTTATTGTTATTTGTGGTTGGGTTTGCAATATGTATATTTTACAACTGTAAAAATGACCTGTAAACATGCGACTCAGGTCTTTTGTTTGTGGATTGCAGTTTAGCAATAAAGTCTGAGTCACGATTCTCTGCTCAAACATGAAAATCTCAAAAGGCTAGTACACGTGTCTATAGAGCATTAGAGGAATAATAAAAATGCTTTTTCAGAAATGATGATTGTGATCAGTACATATAGATCAGTACATCTAAGTTTAGCTGAGTGGAGTAACATGTTTAGACATGATTTAGATGGAATGCCTGAATTTAATCAAAATCAAACATTTAATCAGGTTATGGACAGATTTTGAAGGTGGAGTTTAGTTACTTTCATATGACCTGTTGTTGTATAAAACACACTGACATGTGATTAAATAAAGTTGACTGTAAATGCTAGTCCAAACTCTGACCTACATGTAATACAAATCTCTCCATTCTGGCTCAGACATGCACATATGACGCAGAGGAAGAGATCAGCAGGGTGGAGAGACTTGCATTGCTGGTAATGCCGTGGAAATGTGACACACACAACTGATTAATCTGATCGTGGCACACCTGGCATGCCAAGGTGTGTTCTTCCTCTTCCCTCCATTTTTCTCATTCAAATGCCAACGTTCCCAAGGCCAAACGTCTTTAGCCATCTGTTTAACCAAGACCACACACTGCCACTCCATTTGGAGTGAGAATTCCCGTGATCTGCCACACTGTCCGCCATGTGCTGGGTAAGACAAGCAGTATTGAGTGTTTCTGACATATTACAGAAAAAAAAACACTGTTCGGTTAGGAGGCAATTAATCAGCAACCAAGGGCTCAGCAAACAAATTGATATTCTAAAAATGTTTTCAAACATTATATTTTGGTTGTGGTTTAAAATGTTTTAAAAATGTGAAAAAAGTCTAGTTTTCTTAGTGTTAGTGGAACATTGTTTTTTCAATTTAATTTTCAACTTAATTTTCCATATTGTTAATACAACGTTATTTTATGGTAACAGTCTTTCACTTTATCACTGATTTGCAACATTTCAAGAATTTAAAATGTACATTTTTCATGTTATTAGAATGTTATTTTACGGTTAGCATGTTCCTGCAACAATTCAACTTCGGCTAATTTTAACTCAACACCTTTGGAACGAAGAAAATTCCAGTTTTCAAAATATTAAGTCAATGTTATTTATAGGTTTGTATGTTCCTAAGCATTCTTTCAACTGAATTTTCATTTTTAGGAACGTCGATAAGTAACATTCCAAAAAGTCCCAGGAAGCCATACATGAGAGAATGACATCTCTATTATGAGTACACAAACAGGTCCATTTTTGCAACAATATACATTTCAACCACTCAAATCTTTATGACATTTGACAACTAGTGTTGTTTAACTGGTTTCACTATTAACCATTTAAGTTATTTTTACAACAACATTTCAGTAGTGGGCCTAACATTCACGCTAGCCACTGTGGTTATCTGGATTTTAAATAATATGTCATTATGAAAATTACACTGATTAACCACTAAGTCATGAAAAGTGAACTAAAATGTACAAACTTGATAGTCTGGTCCATTTCTAAGGTCATTAGGGACTATCATGGGCCTTTCATTTTATGTGTGAGGAGTGGCTAATCCTTTAGCATGAATAATTCACACTCACTCGCTCGTTCATTCAGCATTGTCCTCTGATGGAGTCTGAGATTAATGCAGGTGAAAGACAGTAACTATCTGCGTGTTAAGTGTGCATTGCGAAACGTTAAAGCAAATGCCAGTTTAAGATGGGGTGTGTCGGAAATGCGTGAAACGGTGAATGACACCACATGCTGGGGGCATTTCCAGAGCACTGCCTTGCTGGGTGTGTCTGAACGTGTAAAGGTGCCTCGTACTTTTCATTACAGTTTCATGAGACGCGCACAATTATATATTTGGAACCCGTATTCCTTGTTTCGTTATGAAGATTACCATTTTGTCTGCCAAAACGGCACCCTCTTGTTTAATTTTGTATGAATTAACTAAATAACTGTATAGCCTAAATTTAAAGAAGGGTATTACACTGTTTGCTCTGGTATTCTGAGTTCTTTCTTTTCCCACAGCAAGCATGAGTCTTTCCAGTAATTACATATACGGTGAGCGCAGGGGGGACCTGCAATACAATCCCTTCAGTTGGATAGCTCTGTGTTACAACACATTGATATTGTTTCAAATGGATTGGCTTTCATTTACCCCTCGTAGTAAGCATACAATTACTGAACCCAGCGCACCAGCTGACGCTCAAACAACAGGATGAAACGTGATCTTTTCCTAGGTGTCACAAAGGCTCATCGAAACCGGTGCAGTGTCTCATTAATGCCACAGGGGGGCGCGTGTGTTTGACTAGGGAGGAACTAGTAGCCTATGTGTCACGTCGTTGCCTGAGGCATTTACGGGATAAGCATTTTTTTTTTAATATTCTGAGCTCTCGCAGTTGGGTGTATGAGCCAAAGTTATAAATATATGGTGTTAAAATATTAAAATATTTGCGTTATTGTGTCCCTCATGAAAAAATCTAAATAATGTGACTTTTACTGTGCTGATAAAGAAATGTTTCTTTACAAATCAAAAAATGGATCTTGAATTATTGATTTAATGTGTGTCATTCTCGGTCACTAAAAAAGCAAGAGTGTTTATTATTAGGGTGTGTTCTCACTGATGTGCAGATGGAGGCGTGTGTCATGCTGTATATATGGACTAACCACTCCCAGTTTATCCAGTAGTTCTCAGAGGGATTAATCTGCTATTTGGATGAGATTAAGTCTGATGTATATTCACCTCATGACACGCGGACATTTTCAAATCCTCAGACGCTTACATCTACATTCAGACATTACATTTTTTGTTTTCTCCAAATCCTTTATCTCAAAAAACATGAATGAGATTATATGAATGTAGCAACTTTGTTGTTACCCTGAGGCTAAATAGAGAATATAAATTATTTGCTTTACAAGCACAGAATTCATAGACGACAATAAAATGGTTAATAATGAACGATGACTTTACATAAACCAATAAAATGATTTTCTTGGCCAAACTACATTATGGTGGTCATTTTAATAGCTTTTTCTGGCACGATGCACTGGGAAACTGCCATCAGAAAAACTATTTTAGATTTTTCACATGTAAAAAAAAAAAAAAAAAAAAAAAAAAAAGGAATAACGTTTAAAAAAAAACAAAAAAAAAAACTAACAAATATTTAGTGCAATAAAATTGCTTAACGTCAGCAATCATTGTCCTGATAGTGGCAAATAGACATATTTAAATAATAATACAAATAATAATAAAAAACTTAATTTCTTACTTTCTAGACACATTTGCCTCTCCTCAAATGTTATTTTTCTGAATGCTTGCTTATTTATATTTAATTTTTATTTATACTATTATTATTTTCTTAGGTACATTCAATGCAGAAAAAAGTTAATCTTTTCAAACATAGATTTCATGATGCGTTCACAGAGGCGGATAGAGGAACTGAGTCAGATTAAGTGATAGTGTAGCATGGATTACGTTACACAGCTACAGCAGTACGACGTGCGATCACGTGACGCTTGACTCATGCGGTGTCAGGACTCCACCTCCATAAAGGGAAGAGATGCCTTCAGCGGGCAGTAAGTCATTCATACTTTATGAATGAAGGCCGTCTTTAAATAACACACCCAAGGCTAGACGAAGAAAGAGTTTAAATGAGTTATTTGCAGAATACATATTTGTACATGATCATATAAGGCAGTTACATATAAATTTGGGGTTTAAACTACACATATTGACATTTTTGTTGAACAGGTTCGTTCTATGGGCCTTCCTATTCCCTCCCCCTATGGGGCAGCAGCTGTTTTGTACATGTGTTGATCTGAACCCCAGTCCCTTCCTCCCTCATTCATTTACTTCAAGTGTCCCATTTGAGTCTTTAGCCCTATTCTCAGCACATTTCAAACCAATTTGTCATTTACTTAATTTAATAACAGGCAAGGTATGACTATGCTTTGATTTGAAGCACCTACAGATGACTCATTAAGCAACAAGTCTGACAAAGCTGCTGCCCTAAGATTTAAAAAAGTACTTTCTTTATAATTAGTAACACATAAACGCATTAATAATCCTGTGCTGAATATTTTAAAAGCATTGTTTTAGGAAACTGAAGAAGCCATTCCCGAGGTTCGTTGATGAGCACATTAACCAATTTCCACACCTGCCATTTGAAGCCATTTTAATATTTACAGATAGAAATCCTGGAAACCTAACACACCACAAGCACCTAGAACTACCCACCACCCCCACAAGAACTGCTTTCCTGAATTACAGCAATATCTTGAGATCATTTTCATAAAGATGTCCCTTTAAACACTTGAGACAAAGTCACTCAAAGCTTTACATTTTTCGAGAACCAAGCATTTTGCTTTCTCATTTTCAAAGCATTTCATTTTAATTTTCAGTTTCAAAAACAAAAGTTTGACGCCTGGTTGTGTGGTACTTCAACAATAAATGTGCAGACTAGAGACAGATACCTGAACAAATGGAAAAGGAGGGGGGAAATCTATCAGTAATCCGAGTTATGTGCATTCTCCTAAAATTACAGAGACTGGGACAGCATTTCTGAGAAGTCATTTTAATTTATTCTGACATGCTAAAAGGGAATAAATTACACTTTTATAGAATGTCCAGCTGTAAAGTACTTAAAGCTGGTTCTGAGGGACAGCTTGGAGGCAAGGAAAACAAAAAGAAAAGAAAGCCAAGTTACTGGTGTGCATTTGTCGTGGCTAAAGGCTGAGGAAAACAAAAGAAAAAAATTTGCTCTTGCCTCACAAGACCCAAAACTATATAGAAAAGAAACCCAACATTTTCTTTGCAATAAAAAAAGAAAAGGAAATGAGCAAAAGACCGCTACCAAACAGCAGCGAAAAACTGTTGCAGAGAGAAAGTCCCAGAGATATTT
>JAFVLL020002419.1:20266-33029 GCA_021397915.2 Tor tambroides | reverse complement strand
AATAAATAAAAAAATTGTGTGTGTGTATATACATACATATATATATATATATATATATATATATTCTTGCACAACTGCTTCCAGCATTGATAATAAATCAGAATATTAGAATGATTTCTGAAGATCATGTGACTCTGAAGACTGCTGAAAATACAGCTGCGCATCACAGAAATAACTACATTTTTAAGTATATTAAAACAGAAAACGGTTAGTTTAAATATTCCACAGTATTACTGTATTTTTTATCAATTAAATGTAGCCTCGATGATCAGAATAGACTTATTTAAAAACATAAAAAAAATCTTACTGACCCCAAACAGCAGTGTTTATCCTTTTATTCGTTATAGATCAGTGTTTCTGTCTCTGCTGGACGCACCCGAAGAGAAGTTTTATCGGATTTAATTTACTTCCGAGTACAAATTATTAGTTCAGGAACATGTTGGTCTGTCAGTCACAGCACAAGGGAATATAAAGCATCACTTACCGCATTTAGGATTGTATTGAATTCATGCAGCTAATGTTTCTGCCGTGTTTAACCTGTTTACCTGCATGACTGAGAGATTAGGGACATGGCATCTCATTTCAGCAGATGCGTGAGTAAATTCAGGTGGTATCACTGGGATTTGATGTATTTTGTGTTACATCACATGATATAAATGCAAATGTTGGCAAGTCTTCATAACTGTTTCAGCGCGTCGAGGGGCGTGGCGTCACTTCCGCGCGTCACCGCGGGGCGTCAGTCTCGAGCCGCAGACGCTCAAGATCCAGCTCCACTACAGAAAACAGAACAATCTGTGTACAAAGGCTTTATTTGTTCCAGCAAATATGAATTTGTATTGCTTATACTTTCATTTCTTGTAATTTGTCAGCTACATAAAGTACTGCTTTTCTACAACAATGCATCATTCAGAGAGAGAGAGAGAGAGAGAGAGAGAGAGAGAGAGAGAGAGAGAGAGAGAGAGAGAGAGAGAGAGAGAGAGAGAGAGAGAGAGAGAGAGAGAGAGAGAGTTCATCAGTTCACATGCTCTACCTTACAGGAAAAGAACTCAAAAGTTAAATAAATCTGCGTCAGCATCGATTCCCCCTCATGACATTCTACAGAATTTCTCACTTTGGTTTCCACGAAAGAATGAAAGTCGAGCATGTTTGGATCAACTCGAGTAAATGATGAGAAGCTTCAGTTTTGGATGAATCATCTAAAGACCTTAATCTGATGATTTGCAGCTATATGACAAGGCAATAATTATTTTGTGTTGTGGATGATATCCAAATGGCTGATATTCTAGACTATTTTGTCTGAATAATTACAAATAAAATGCATTTGTTTAAAAAAATCATGTCCTCTGGAGCAGCTGATATTAAAGGGATAGTTCACCCAAAAATGAAAATGATCCCATGATTTACTCACCCTCAAGTCATCCTAGGTGTATATGACTTTCTTCTTTCAGACGAATCCAATCGGAGTTATATTTAAAAACGCCCTGGCTCCTTCAAGCTTTATAATGGCAGTGAATGGGTGTTATTTTTCAATAGTCCAAAAGAAGTTCAATAAAGCGCATCCATTAGAATTAGAAGTACAAAACGAGGATTTGCAAAGAAAAGGAGGCCTTTATTCACCCCCTGGAACCATGTGAGGCACTTTTTATTATGGATGGATGCGCTTTTTTGTCTTCTTTTGGGCTATTGAAAATAAAGCTTGGAAGAGCCTGGACGTTTTCAAATATAACTCTGATTGGGTTCGTCTGAAAGAAGAAAGTCATATACACATAGGATGGCTTGAGGGTGAGTAAATTATAGAGTCATTTTCATTTTTGGGGGAACTATCCCTTTAAATGAGGATATATCTAGTCTAGCTAAACATTTCCACATGTCTGACATCTTCATCAAACCTCATTTCCCATGAAGCACAGAGACTGAATGCTAGGGAACGGTTTGGGATGGTTTTTTGTTTTCAATGGTCCCAGGTGAGCTCAGGTGTTTCTCAGGAGGAAATGAGGCGTCTGATCCAGCCGGTGAGTTTGGTGATTCGTGTGTAAACCCCATAATAGTCAGGCCTTCCGCAGCCTCGGCCCCAGCTCACCACACCAGCCAGAAACCAGCGTCCAGACGGCTCCTGACACACCAGCGGCCCGCCGGAGTCGCCCTGACAGAGACACACGCGTGTAAATCAGCGGCTCATGCTTCATCACGCTTACAGCCAGTGCTGGGGGTAACACATTACAAGTAATGCGAGTTACGTAATCAGATTACTTTTTTAAGTAACTAGTAAAGTAATGCATTACTTTTTAATTTAGAAGGAAATATCTGAGTTATTTTTTCAAATAAGTAACTCCAGTTACTGTGTTTCTGATGTATTGAGTGACAGCTCTGGGGTTGCCATGTTGAGAGAAATCAGAGCGTTGTGTGTGAACATGATCTTACTGTAGTTCTACACTAAATATCAGCATGTATTTACTCATCTCACCTGCACAAAAACACATTCAGTGTTCCTCACAATCAATAAAAACAGTCAAATGCAAACTCAGAATATTATATATAAACCTGCAATAATTAAATATGTTAAATAAGACAAATATCATTTTTGTATTTAATCTCATTTTATTAACCGATGTCGTTGCTGCTGACCTTCGATGATCCAATTCAACCAAACTAATAAGCAGAAATGACACATTTGTGTTTGATTTTAGTTATTGCTGAATAGTGTTGATCTTTCTTCTCCTGCGTCATATTCTTCATGTGATTAGTTTGAGCGGCGCCCTCTACTGTACAGACCTGAATCTACATTTCCTTCAGCCTGAGCCGGATTCACTTCACTTTTGGTGTGAAAGGGCTTTACATTTATAAAAGAAGAACTTTTTATATTAAAAACAAACAAGCAAGCCCTGCCCAGATTTAAAAAGTAACTCAAAAGTAACGTAACACACTAATTTCCATAAAAAGTAACTAAGTAACATAATTAGTTACTTTTTTAGGGAGTAACGCAATATTGTAATGCATTACTTTTAAAAGTAACTTTCCCCAACACTGATCACGGCACATGATCGTGACGGGTCACCTGACAGGCGTCCTTCCCTCCGCTGCGATACCCGGCGCAGATCATTCTGGGCGTGATCATGTAACCATAGGAACGCACACAGGCGCCTTCACTGACCAATCGCACGTCGACTTTCTGCAGAACATCACTGACCGCTCCTAATGGACACACACACAGATGAAGGAGGGATAAAGATGTAACCCTCTAATCGTGTTTGATCTCCAGGGGCCAGTTGTTGAAAAAGTTTAATCTGGATCAGAATGATCTGGATTTGGAAATCCCATGTTTTGCTATCCAGGATCAGGTTACCCATCTTACTTTTGCACTGGTTTTTCAAAGCAAATCACCCTGATCAAGATACACACCAAATTTCCAAATCTGTATTACAAGTCCGCTATGGAGCCCCTAAAGGGACATGCTGATGGGAAAAAAATGCCAATGTTTTACATTCTAGTTTTGCATTGCATTTACACACATAACTACTTCTGACTGCTCCATCTCTGATGATTGTGCCAATGTAGTTTACAATCAGTGAATAAAAACTAAACAAAAACAAAAAAACTTTAAATCAAATATAATATTTTTGTTTGATATTGACAGCTGTTTGGGGATTTGGGGATATACTACGTTACAAATATTGTCATTTTTGGACCAGTTTTAAAGTTTTATTAAATTTTTGTTCCTGAAATCCACCCTTCTGCTGGGATCAGAATAATCCAGTTTTTTGGATCAAAAGTATTCCAATCTTACTAAAACATTTTGAACAACATAAACTGAGGATTTAATCCAGATCAAAACCAAGATTGGATTTTGTGATCTAATCCGAATTCAGAATCCTTCTTTATCTTTTGAACAACCTCTTTTAAAGATCTGATGCAATCCGATGGCCAAAATCTGATCAGATTACTTTTGAACAACTGGCCCCAGTGTCTCAAATTATTCCTCGAAGCCTTACTGAACCAAACACAAAAATCAAGACACATGGTGCTTCTGTTCCTCATACTGTAGTTTTGGTGGTTTAATGTTTTGTCACCCAGGGATTCAAACTCACGGGTGAAAAAGGTGAAAGATGTGATAGACGATAGTATTGTGTATCGACGATATTCAGAGATGTTGCCTGCGGCTGTTGCAGAGCTAATGCTAGCTGAGCATTTCTGGTTAAAAAGTGTATAAATATGATTTTTTTTTATCGTTTCACTAGATAAGACCCTTATTCCTCAGCTGGGATCGTGTAGAGCCCTTCAAAGCTAAATTAAAACCTTGAAATCATTGGCCACCATTGAAGTCCACTATATGGAAAAAAATCCTGGAATGTTTTCCTCAAAAAACTTAATTTCTTTGCGACTGAAGAAAGAAAGACATGAACATCTTGGATGACGTGGGGGTGAGTAAATTATCAGGACATTTTTAGTCTGGAAGTCAGGCCCGGTTCTACAGGGGTGCAGGAGGGTGCTAAGCACCCTCAAACGAAATCAATAGCACCCTCAGTTAAAGCTGTAATAATGGCATTTCATTGCAGGTTTGGCAAACTATCCAGTGCATTTGTGCTTTGGAGATCGGTTTATATTTCAACGTGTTTTTGCTGCGTTGAGCAATGTAGCCAATCACAGATATATCTGTTGATTTCTTGAACCCAACAGCCAATCAGAGGCGTTTAAGTTAGAATCCACTCACTGGAGTTTTTGTTCAGGTGTTTTGTTCATCTCATTACAACAAAGTGTCGACGCGATGTAAATAAGAAATTTATTGTGCGGCGTAGAGAACTTCATTGATTATAACCTAACTATGTGAGATTGCGATGAACTAAGACGAGTGACAACTTTTAGTGATTATAAACGGAGCGCTCTTTGTGTCACAGCAATGGACGGCACTAAAACCTTTATATATTTATCTATTAAGATTAGAGCACCCTCAGTGATTTGATTCTGGAGCCGGGGCTGCTGGAAGTGGACTTATCCTTTAAGTTTTAAGTGTCTGTGTGTATTTACTCACATGGTGCCTGATGTGTTAGTTTTGTGTCAGATTTGGAGTCATAACAATCCATTTTAAATGTGCACAAGTAAGAGCGGCTCATCAGCGGGTCATACCTCCCTCGCGCAGCGCGCCCCATCCCGTGACCCAGCACAGCACGTCCGGCTCCAGCTGGTGCGTCTGCGGCGGCAGACAGACCGGATGAGCCAGAGTCCCCGACCACACCGGCCTCAGCAGACGCAGCAGAGCCACGTCATAGTCGTGCGTCTCGTCGTCGTAGTACTGATGCAGGTGGATGTGCGACACACGGATGGCTTCCTCCGTCTGACTGTTACCATACAGACGCAGTTTGCCCAGATAGACGGTCCACACGGACGGAGAGAAGAACCTGCAGACGGACGCCACACAATAGCCTCCTTTACACTGCAGGTCTCGATGCTCAATTCTGATTTATTGCCTATATGTGACCCTGGACCACAAAACTAGTCATAAGGTTCAATTTTCTTAAATTGAGATGTATACATCATCTGAAAGCTGAATAAATCATCTTTCCATTGATGATGCTTTCCATTGGGTCAATTTTTTGAAATTGACATTTATACAAGATGAATAAATAATCTTTTCATTGATGTATGGTTTGTTAGAATAGGACAATATTTGGCTGAGATACAACTATTTGAAAATCTGGAATCTGAGGGTGCAAAAAAATCTAAATATTGAGAAAATCACCTTTAAAGTTGTCCAAATGAAGTTCTTAGCAATGCATATTTAAATGCATATTTGCATATGCATATTTAATGCATATGCAAAAATTAAGTTTTGATATATTTACAGTAGGAAATTTACAAAATATCTTCATGGAACATGATCTTTACTTAATATCCTAATGATTTTTGGCTTAAAAGAAAAATCTATAATTTTGAGCCATACAATGTATTGTTGGCTATTGCTACAAATATACCTGTGCTACTTATGACTGGTTTTGTGGTCCGCGGTTACATATCTGAATTTTTTGACCGTCCACTTACACGTTGTTTTAATTGTGACCCGAATCCGATTCATGTGTTTACACTTGCCTTCCTCCTCCATGTTGTTGCATTGTTGTCATTTACCACCTCTCAGGCTTGCCAGGTTTTCCCAACAATACCTGCCCAATTTCTACTCAAAACTAGCCCAAGCACTTTTCGAGGGGGGTCCCCCGGTAAAAACGCATTCCAGGGGCTAAATATCACGTTATTGGAGTCGCTTCAACCCGCAGACATGAAAAATAACCCACGGAAGCCCAATTCTGCAGGAAAACCACAGACTTGGCAACTCTGCCGCCTCTGAGTCCACACGTGCTTCCTCCTGAGAATAATATCACGTCATTAAACCGCGGAGAAGTACCAAATTGTCGCAGTTTTAACGATGTACAGAACGCAATGCCACAGAAAATTCGATCTGCCTGTTTACATGACACATATCTGATTTATATCTGATTTATTTCCACATATGAATGAGGCCAGAAACCAATCTCAAAATATCCGAATGCATGTGTTTTTTTCCTGTTTACACAGTCATAGAACACATCCGATCTGTGCCACATATGAGAAAAAAAATCAGAATTGGGTCACATTGAACTGACAGTGTAAAGGAGGCCATTGAGACACACACAGACGCAGACGCTCACCCGTCGTCATAGAAGCAGTGAGCCGCAGACACCACCCACTGGGCGGAGACTAACGCCCCCCCACATATGTGCCGCCCACTGATCTGCAGACTGGCCTGCCATGGCCACTCCCCCTCCACGGCATCGGCCCCGCCCACCACACGACTGCTGAACGGCCTCAGTCCACAGTCTGCAGAGAGAACCTGATCAAAACACACCTACACACACACACCATACGCTAACACACACACACACACGCACTCACACGCACGCACGCACGCACTCACACGCACGCACGCATGCACACACACTCTTACCGCAGTATTTCTCGTCAGATTCATCAGGACAGTCCGTGATAAAGTCACATTCTGGGTTTGGCTTCTTTAGACATGTTCCATCTCCACATACATACGTCCTGTCAGAACACGGTACACCTGAACACACACACACACACACACACACATATATATATATATATATAACCAGAAAAATGTTGCATTATTGCAATTTTAAACAAAAAATACCTTTATTTACTTTATTTTTCTACCATTTTTACAAATGAGGATTTCCCCCAAAAGTGAGGTTTTGTCAGGTTTAGCACAATTCTGGGTATGAATTTGTCCCAAATATATGGTTAAGTAGGTATAAACACACACACACACACACACACACACACACACAGATATACGTCATATGTTTGTGCTGCTCGTTAAAGGGAAAAGTGCTGTTTAAATAAATCAATTAAATGTGTGTTTTCCAATTTTATGTAGTAATTATAGAAATCATATAAAAGGGAGAGTTATGTCAAGAACATATTTTAAAACAAAAGAGATTAATTTCAAAACAAAATTAAAATACAAGAATTAATCATTTATATTTTGCAAAAAGAATTAGAACTTAATTTTTTTAATTGTTACTTATGAAAATAATTAATTATTTTATAGCAATTAAACACATGCAATTAAAACAATTTATAAATTATATATAGTATGTATCAAGTGTTTGTACATAGTTTTCATATTTTTGTACTGCTTTCATGCTTACACTACAAGCCCGAAGTTTTTGAACAGTAAGATTTTTAATGTTTTTTAAAGAAGTCTCTTCTGCTCACCAAGCCTGCATTTATTTGATCCAAAATACAGCAAAAGCAGTAATATTGTGAAATATTTTTACTATTTAAAACAGCTGTTTTCTATGTGAATCTGTGTTAAACTGTAATTTATTTCTGTGATCTGCAGCTGTATTTTCAGCATCATTACTGCAGTCTTCAGTGTCACATGATCTTCAGAAATCATTCTAATATGCTGATTTGCTGCTCAAGAAACATTTTTTTTTTAATTATTATTATTTTTAATATTTAAAACAGTTGACTACATTTGTTTTTCAGGATTCTTTGATGAATAGAAATATCCAAAGATCAGCATTTATCTGAAATAAAATGCTTTTGTACAATTATACACTATACCATTCAAAAGCTTGGAGTCAGCATAATTTTTTTTTAAATGCTGTTCTTCTGAACTTTCTATTCATCAAAGAAACCTGAAAGAATTCTACTCCGCTGTTTTCAACATAATAATAACAATAAATAGTAAAGAGTTTTTGCTGTACTTTGGATCAAATAAATGCAGGCTTGGTGAGCAGAAGAGACTTCTTTAAAAAAAAACATTAAAAATCTTACTGTTCAAAAACATTTGACTGGTAGTGTATGTAAATGCATAAATCATTACATGAAATTTATTCTAATATAATAAAGTTACTGCATGAAAATTTTTGGAGATAAATGTGTTGAATTCTCAGACAAATAATGTCACCATGCAAAAAATCATAATTGTCCTGAAAATAAGATTAATTTTCTTTAAGTAAAATATAATTTCTTTCTTTTGATTTTGAAGTGAAATATGACATTGTTTTTTTATATAGGTTTGTTTCACCCATTAATGAGTGAGTGTGTGTGTGTGTGTGTGTGTGTGTGTGTGTGTGTGTGTGTGTGTGTGTGTGTGAGGGAGGGAGGTTGTACAGGTTTTGTACATTGTGGGGAACAAATGTCATAGAAAACAGGTTTATGAACATACTAAATATTGTTTTAATTAATATCTAAATATGCATGTGTTTGTGTGAGGGTCAGGTACCGTGAGTGCAGTTTTCCTCGTCGCTGCTGTCGATGCAGTCTGGATGCTGGTCACACACTTTATAGGAGTCAACACACTGACTGTCCTCTGAGCACTGGAACTGAGCGATACACACTGCACACACACATACACACACACCATTAGTTACGATCGCTGGAGCTCTTCATGCTCTTTCTTGTTTCAGTAAGAAGGTTTTTCCGTGTGCAGCTTTTCTTTCATGTTGCATGATTTGAGTGACTCATGTACTGAGATATTCATGTCTCTCTGCCCACACTCACTTCTGAATACATATTTCACTTCCTCACTTCATTTCTTTAGAATTCGGTAGAAAATGTCATTTGCTATTAGTCATAAGAGTTTTCGAGCATCATGTGGTGAAGACGGGGATTTACCACAGTTTCTCTCATCCAGTCCGTTGGGGCAGTCTGCGATTCCATCACACGCCGGCACACAGAGACCGTTAATGTGACAGAGCACCTGACCGGGACACGCTGATATCACACACACACACACACACACACACACACACACACACACACACACACACACACACACACACATCATGTGTCATGTGATGAGATGAAACAGAATCAAAATGTTCTTGCCTTTTTTACACATACAGTATGTGACCCTGCACCACAAAAGCAGTCTTCAGTAGCACAGGTATATTTGTAGCAATAGCCAACAATACATTGTATGGGTCAAAATTATCCATTTTTCTTTTATGCCAAAAATCATTAGGATATTAAGATCATGTTCCATGAAGATATTTTGTAAATTTCCTACCGTAAATATATCAAAACTTAATTTTTGATTAGTAATATGCATTGCTAAGAACTTCATTTGAACAACTTTAAAGGAGATTTTCTCAATATTTAGATTTTTTTGCTCCCTCAGATTCCAGATTTTCAAATAGTTGTATCTCAGACAAATATTGTCCTATCCTAACAAACCATACATCAATGGAAAGATTATTTATTCAGCTTGTATAAATCTCAATTTCAAAAAATTGACCATTATGACTGGTTTTGTGGTCCAGGGTCACATATGAGAGGTTCCACTACAATAAAAACATACTGCACGTTTCAGAACTCAAACTAACTAAAAATATTAAATTATTCATTTCTACTCTTCTGAAACACCCAGATTTTAAATCAGGAGAATCGTGAGGACATGATTTCCCCTCGACACGCTCCAAACATTCATCATCATCATGTGAAATCAGTTAGATTCTGAATAACTCGTGTCTGTCCGTCAATCACAGGAGCCATGCTGCTGTTGGATAAAGAGGTCGAGTAAAAACTCTGCATATCCTTCCTCAGGATCTGAGCATTAGAAATGCATGGCTGAGGTTTATTTTTAATGATGTGTCTGAGAGACTGAAAGATAAAGTTTTTGTTTGTTCTTCACAACAGACTGTTTTGTAAATTATTCTGAACATGCTGTTGGTTTTTCACAAGATCTTTTATTGAAAGATATTGAAAATGCAGAAAAAAGTGCATTTATTTTTAATCTTACATTTTGTTTGTAATAAATGTCGACAAACCTGCATTTAATGCTATCAAAACACAAAGCGTATCATTATGTGAGTGTTGATAATAAAATCAGTACATACCCAGATCAGACATATTTGCTTGATTTGAATTAGTGCTGTCAAATAGATTAATTTGCGATTAATCACATTCAAAATAAAAGTTTGTGTTTTCATAATACACTGTGTGTACTGTGTATATTTATATATAAATACATACATATACATGTATATATTTAAGAAATATATTTAATATATACTTATTTTTATATATAATATAAATCATATAAACAGCTATACAGCCGTACAGGGTAAAAAGCAACGGTCCTAGTACTGAGCCTTGCGGTACACCATACTGAACTTGTGATCAATAAAACACCTCTTCATTTACTGCTACTAATTAATAACAGTAAGATCAGTATGATTTGTTAAGATTGATTTCTTTTAATAGATCACACGTTGTGAAAACACACACTTACAGTAAATGTGTGTGTTTTTCACTTAAAAATAAAGGTTCTCAATTGGCATTGATGGTTCCATGAAACACCTTTAACATCCAAAAACCTTTGCATAACAAAAAAGGTTCTTTAACAAAATGTTAACAAAATGTAGAAAAACATGTTCTTTGGATTTATAAAATAAAGATGGTTCTTTTATGAACTGTTTACTGTATGGTTCTGTGGGGAACTAAAAATAGTTGTTCTGTGGTGTCACTGTGAAAACACCCTTTTGCAACCTTTATTGTTAGGTTGAATTGCTCAGATGTTGCTCTTTCTGCAGGTTTAACGTGTCATAATGATTACTACAACACCTTCACATGTGTTTGGGACACCTCAAAACTGGACGTGATCCCTCCGGTCCAACCCGAGGCCATCTGCTGGATGCATGTAACGATTAAGAAGTTGTAAGGAAAAATGTGACTTCATATCATATTTAGCTTGTGATTAAACAATCAGCCTTAATATTGTACAGGATCCAGAACTTATGAACATATAAACTTTTATTTTGGATGTGATTAACTGCAATTAATCGATTTGACAGCATTAATTTGAATATTTTTAGTATGTGATTTGAATATATTTTATTATAATTTGTTACTATTGCTATTATTATCCCTTCACACACAGTGTAGCTAATGTTTTACTGTCGTCATATTTCAAGAAATTTGTTAACAGTAATCTATATATAGATATTTGGATGTGTTTAAGAGGTTGCCACTAAGCATGAAAGTTGCAACCAAAATAACCGTTGGCAAATGAATGAGAAACAATGTAATTTCTTAAACCTACTTAAGCTGCAGCAAGTTTTGTAACACAATAAATAATAATAGTCCTTTCTGAAACTATAAACTGAAAATTAAGCAAAAGCAGTTTCCACGCTGAAAGGGACTGCTGAGATTGTGTGGCTGCATTGTTTTAAACATATATGGCTCGCTTGCCATCTCAAGTATCAAAACACAACATGCTGTGAAAGAGGGCGTGGCTTCGGTGCAGTGAAGTCAGCCAATCAGAGCATTGGGCATTTACTTCTGTTTCTGCGAGAGGAAACGCCCCTTTAAATTCAGTGTGTTTCACAGAGAGTGAAATGAGTGTGAAAAAATATCATTTTTACAGATACTGGATCATTTCTGGTGCAAATATGTAACCCTGGACCACAAAACCAGTCATAAGGGTCAATTTTTCGAAAATGAGATTTATACATCATCTGAAAGCTGAATAAATAATCTTTCCATTGATGTGTGATTTGGCCGAGATACAACTATTTGAAAATCTGGAATCTGAAGGTGCAAAAAAATCAAAATATTGAGAAAATCACCTTTAAAGTTGTACAAATGAAGTTCTTAGCAATGCATAGTACTAATCAAAAATGAAGTTTTAATATATTTACGGTAGGAAATTTACAAAATATCTTCATGGAACATGATCTTTACTTAATAACCTAATGATTTTTGGCATAAAAGAAAAATGGATCATTTTGACCCATACGATGTATTTTTGGCTATTGCTACAAATATACCTGTGCTACTTAAGTCTGGTTTTGTGCTCCAGGGACACATATAGTATAAACAAAGCTCAAGAAACATCTGAAACGGCATTTCATGACCCCTTCAAACATGCACTCAGAAGAGTTAAATGCACACAGGTAACGAGACGTGAGGTGTACTAACGATCGGACTGGTTAAAGATGCTGTAGTGAACCTGCAGGCCCGGGCCGGTGAGAGACACCTCAGACGTCAGGGACACGGTGATGGTGCTGGACACCAGGAAGATCCGCTCAGCGTACGACTGTAAACCACGCACTCCACACAGCCTGCACACAAACACACTGCCGTCACACACACACACACACACACACACACTCACTCACTCATGGGGCTGATGGACTGACCTGCGGCTCTGGATGCTCCATCTGCCCTGTGTGCAGGTCTGACTGTAACTGGCGCGGCTCAG
>JAFVLL020002419.1:0-20166 GCA_021397915.2 Tor tambroides | reverse complement strand
CAAAAATATCTGCCAATGGGGCAAGAAAAATAATCTTGTTTTGCCTTTGAATTAAGATTATTTTTCTTACCCCATTGGCAGATAATTTTGCTTGTAATATCTTAAGAAAAAATGAAAAAAATGATTTTCTTACTTAGTATTTTTGTCTTGTTTTCTAGTATAAATATCTAAACATTCTTGAATCAAGATGCATTTATTTGACAAGTAAAATGACTTAAGATGTTATGTTTTGTTTTCTGAAAAAAATATCAAAATTTTGTTAGGTTTTTGCTTAAAACAAGCAAAAATATCTGCCAATGGGGTAAGAAAAATAATATTAATTCAAAAGCTAAACAAGATTATTTTTATTGCCCCATTGGCAGATATTTTTGCTTGTTTTAAGCAGAAACTAACAAGATTTTGATATATTTTTTTCAGAAAACTAGACTTAATAATATCTTAAGGTGTGTACACTGCAAAAAATGATTTTATTACTTAGTATTTTGTCTTGTTTTCTAGTATAACCATCTAAACATTCTTGAATAAAGATGCATTTACTTGAGAAGTAAAATGACTTATGATATTAAGTCTTGTTTAATGAAAATAATGTTTAAAATAAAGTTTTTGCCTAAAATAAGCAAGAATACCTGCCAATGGGGTAAGAAAATTAATATTAATTCAAAGGCTAAACAAGATTATTTCTCTTGCCCCATTGGTAGATATTTTTGCTTGATTTAAGCAAAAACTGACATAAAGTGCCTTGCGGAAGTATTCAAACCCCTTCATTTGTTTCACGTTTTTTTATGTTGCAGCTTTATGTTAAACTGCATTAAATTACTTTTTTTTCCACATCAATCTACACTCCATACACCATAATGACAAAGCAAAAGCAGAACTGTCACAACTTTGCAAATTTATAAAAAATCTGAAATAAGTATGTTGCATAAGTATTCAAACCCTTAACTCAGTACTTAGCTGAAGCAGCTTTATAGCCACAAGTCAAATAAGACATAATATCTTAACTCATTTTACTTCTAAAGTAAATTCATCTAGATTCAAGAATACCTAGATATTTATACTAGAAAAAAAGACAAAAATACTAAGAAAGTTATTTTTGCAGTGTAATCAGCAGTGTTGGGGTAACGCATTACAAGTTAAATGAGTTACGTAATCAGATTACTTTTTTCAAGTAACTAGTAAAGTAATGCATTACTTTTACATTTACAAGAAAATATCTGAGTTATTTTTTTAAATAAGTAAAAATATTTGTTTCCCATGCATTGACTGACAGCTCTCTTTTCCTCATGTTGAGAGAAATCGTGATTGTGTGCGCTGTGTGAACATGATGTTACTGTAGTCCTAGACTAAATATCAACATGCATTTACTCATCTCACTTGCACAAAAACAGATTCAGTATTATAGAATAATTTTTTAAGAATGATTAAATTGTTAAAAATAAACATGCAAGCCCAGCCCAGATTTAAAAAGTAACGTAACGCATTACTTTCCATAAAAAGTAACTAAGTAATGCAATTAGATACTTTTTTTTTTAGAGAGTAACGCATTATTGTAATGCATTGCTTTTAAAAGTAACTTTCCCCAACACTGGAATGACGTAATCAGATTACTTTTTCAAGTAACCTGTAAATTAAAGCAAGAAAATACCTGAGTTACTTTTTCAAATAAGTAACAGCAGTTCCTTTGTTTTTCCATTTATTCACTGACAGCTCTCCTGTTCTTGTGCTGAGAGAAACCAGTGCAGAAGCATTTTTCTTTCAGCCTGAGGATTATTCATTTCAGTTTTGGTGTGAAAGGGCCTTTACCGTTGCCAAAAATATAACTTTTGGGTTTTTTGTTATTGAAAACAAATAAGCAAGCCCAGCCCAGGTGACAAAATGTAATGCAAAAGTAACAATGCATTACTTTCCATAAAAAGTAAATAAGTAAAACAATTAGTTACTTTTTATGGAGTAATGCAATACTGTAATGGAAATCCTTTTAAAAGTAACTTTCCCCAGCACTGGTAATCAGTTTTAGAGGTCAAGGAGCCAAAGTATGCCAGTACTGTGTTTGCTTTTACATCTTCTTCTGTTTGGGAGCAGAATAATATTGTGATCCAGGCCTGAAAGGTAATGTCTTCAGCAAAGTTAGCTCTAGGTGATCTTCAGACCTGACCCTGATGAAGTTTAGAACAAACTGAAAGGGCTAGTGTAGACCTGAAATAATCCAATCAATGGGGGAAATCATGTAAATGCTTAAATCTGTCTATTTTATCAGTCAGAGTCATTACCACAAAGACTGCATAAATTACAATGAATGTTTTAATGAATTTCCAGCCAGTAGATGTCACTGTCCTAAAGCAGATGCTCTGACCTCAATAATTGTGAAATCTTTGTGGTAATGGTCTTTACAAAGTCACTAAAAAATGCAAGAAACTCCAGCAAGGAGTCAAACAGGATGTGGTTTAGTCTATACATGACGTGTCAGTAACTAGTGCTGTTAACTAAGTCAGTGTTCACTAGAACTAGTGCTTAAAATGATGTCATCAAACCCCTGTTACTTTCCTAAATGATCGGACACATGATTTTCACCTGCTGGACAATAAAGTGCACATTTCCCTATAAAACACCACTCACATTTCCACCAGAAAGTGAAAATCTAGTTTCTTCTTTTGTCTGTATTTTGTCTTTTAGACTATTTGCAGATTAAAATGCTTCCAGTGAGCAGTGGTTTCTGCCCGTAGACAGATGTTATTCACCACCACCAAAATGACCCGTTATACAGCTCAAAGGAAATAAACATGACTGCACAGTGACCAATGGCAAGGCCTCTTGTGGTCAGTTTCAGGAATCTCTCTGAACTGAAATGGATTTGACCACTAGCGATCTGTCCACTGCGGGTGAAAAGTGAACATTACCAAAGAATAAGCAAACAAAAGTCATGTTTTTCTCTTCTGGCTTCTTCGTTTGTTCCTCTAGAGCTGAATCAAACTGGGTCACAGCGATGAAAAAACAAATGCTAAAACTGCAGCTAAACATATAATTGTGTATAATTACCACAGCAAAATAGACTCTGGAGAAAACAATTCCCGTATCTGTAGTTGCAGATGTCAAAGGTGGCGTGTCCATCAAACTTGACAGTATTATGGTTATAATTTATCTGCCACTTCTGAAAAACGTTCCCTGCCAGCTGTACATCTAGAATACAGTCATACTATATAGAGTATACTTTAATAATAGCCTCAAAGTAATTATTCAAAAGAAGAACCTACACGGAGAGTATGTGAATTTGAGCGTCAGAGTCAAACTCCGTCTCACCTTTGAGGATGGTCATGTTAATGATGGTGCGGATCTCAGGCGTGGGATTGGCTGCAGGCTGGGAGGCGGGGCTCAGGGGCGGGTCTAAGTGGTCGCAGCACCTGCGGCAGTACCTGGGCGTCGGCCTGGAGGGGGAGGGGCCAGGTGCGGCGGGGGGCAGCAGCAGCAGCAGAAACACAGAAAACATCACAACACCTGCAGATGAGGAACCTGCACTGTTAAAAACACAACTTTCCAAAAGTTCTACTAACAAACGTAAAAAAAAAAAAAGTTGTAGTAGGAGAAGTCAGTTTAATTTTTTGTGTGAACCGAACAAAAATACTCGCTAGCAAAAGTTGTTTTGTTTACCTTACTTAGATACTCAAGTATTTGTTCACTACATATTTTTTCCAACTTTTCATACTGAGTCATCTGAACAAACAATTTTTACATTGAACAAGATTGCACAAGTTCCTGCATTGCAGCTTGAAAACATGTTAATTATTATTAAAATAGTATCACTGTTTTAGATTTTACTGGCTTCAGGTAGCTGTCATGTGGATTTGAGTTCATATTTTTACTGATTTAAAATTTTGCTGATGGTTGAGAATCACATTGCAACTTCTGGATTTAATGCATGTCGTCTATCAGCATAAAAATTTGCTTTTAGTTCTAAGAGGCAAATACTACCCATATTATGCTTTGAAAATAAACATAAATCTAAAAGAAAGAGCACTGTTAAAAAAATATTAGCATTGCTAAATGCTACAAAATCTTTGGTTGATCTGACAGATCCTTTAAAACTCAGTAGACTGACTTTTATTCATTAGATGAACTAAAGATTTTAAGTTGTTGGTTGCTAGTTGAGTTAACTTAAGTTGAGTGTGATAATTTGCCTTATTGTTTGAGTTATGTCAACTTTTTTTGTTACAGTGTGGTTTAGACGTCTAGAGACGGTCCCTCTGGATTGACTGAATCGCCTATAAATTATTGCAAAAAAAAATATTGCAAATAAAGCGTCGTCTCCATCCCAAAATGCATCTGACTCAATTGAACACAAGCTTTTTATGTGCATTTTAAGATTTTGTGTGTATCTTGGCATTTCCATTAAAAAGTCTGATAAGACTTTACTTAAAGCCTTTATGTATAATGCATTATAAAGGGTTATTAAAGGGTATAATGCATTATAATTATTCATAATGTGTGTTGTAATATATCTTGTTGTAAATAATTATAACCGAATTTAAAATGCATAGTGTAACAATAAATTGATAAGTGTTATTAACTGTGGTTACATTATTCATGAGACTGTGCAATGCATTATAAGGTGCATTACAAGGCATTATTAATGCATTAAAACTATTTTTATAGTGCATTACTCATAAAGGCTTTAAGTTTTTTAAGCAATATCACAAAATTTGAAATAAATACACAGATGGAAACACAGCTAGTGTCAAATAACAGAATCAATGACGGAAACTCAACTGTTTCTGTTGGTTCAGTTCAGATCAATAACAGTGTGAAGTTCATCAAACCAGTTCAATTCAGCTATAAGCCAGCAATATCATTTGTTATTCAGTTTGAATCAGTTGAATATTGATTCAGTTTAGTTCAATACCACTGTTAATTCTGCTGTAAAGCAGCTCTGCATCAAGCAGCTTAATTCAGTTCAAGTTCTGTTCACACCCGATCTGATCATCTCATCACACACATTTAACACACACAGTGCTGTGTGTATAAACTCGGAATGATCTTAACATGCATAAAAACACTGCCAGTCTAATAATTATTAACGATCCCTTTTAAACTATAAACCACCCTGTCATATAAAAACCATATGAGAGATCATGCAGCAGGAGCCTGTGTCAGTAATGAAATCTCCAGAACAAGGATTAAAAACTGTTATAAAAAACATGTGGCTCGATCACACATGGAAAAGAGCTGCTTTCTTTCTGTTCTTCAGTTTAAGTTCATCACAGCGAGTTATTCACTCTTAGAAGTGTCTGCAGCAGCATCTCTGTCTTTCTGTCTTCAGAAGACTTTATCCTGCACGCTTCTCATTTTAGCCAGGCTTCTTTCGCAGTCTATAACATCGCTTTTAAAGAACATTCAGCAAACATGAATGAATCATTGAGACGCAGGAGCAGCAGCTGTGTGTTTGACTTATGAAAACCAGATGAGAGAGAGAGAGAGAAGAGCACAAGAGCCACGTCCTCACAAATGATCAATCTCATCAAACAATCCTCACACGGTTCTGTATCTCTGTCCAAACAAATGACATGGAAAAACCTCTTCTGATTCAGCCAAACTGCAGACTGACTGAAGCTCTCTCGCACAAACTTGAGAAATCCTGAAGAAATGTAATGCTGAAACTCACCGCTGTGTCCTCGAGCACCTTCAGCGACTCTCTCTCGCTCCTTCTGTCTCTCGCTCATTAGGAGGAGTTTCCTTGGGAAACTCTTTATTCTCTCTCTCCCGCCTCTCCTCGTGTTTTACAGCAGAGTTTGCTCATGGGTTCAGTCTCAGATGCTGTGGTCTGATGCAGGTAAATCAGGCAAACGCAGCAGCATATGGAGGAGCGCTTCAAGCCAGCTTATTATATTTATTGGCCGCAGTCTGAGCTGTAAATATGTTCAGCCCTATTGTAAACAACACATGCCACTGTGAGCAAACAGACTATGATGCCGATGATGCCACACTGAGGAAACCCTGCCAAGATCACGTTAATGAAGAGAAATGTGTTTGATTTCTATAGACAGACTCACAGGAGACTCAATCAGACTTGAATGATTCCTCAGATCATCTAAAATATGTAGCGATGATTCCATAGAAGAACTGTTTTTGGTTCCCCAATTCTGTGATTCTCGAAAGAACAATTCTTCATAATGTGAAGAACATTTTAAACATCTAAAACATTTTTTTTTTTTCCCACTATAAAGAACCATGGAATCCTCTTCTAATGTACCATCAACTCTACAATTCAGCAATGCCATATCTCGGCCAAATATTGTCCAATCCTAACAAAGCTTATTTATTCAGCTTTCAGATGATGTATAAATCTCAATTTCGAAAAATCGACACTTAAGACTGGTTTTGTGGTCCAGGGTCACATATACGCCTAATGTGAAATCGTCAAATGTCTGTGCGAGTGTATGCTGCAAACACAATTTCCCTACGGGGAAAACTAAACACTGTACTGAACTGACCTTCACTGAAATGAAGATCCTCAGGAGCCTGAGCTGAAGATGAACATGTTCATTCACATCTGACATGTTCTACAATAAACACTCTCTCTCTGGTTAGTGTTGTTTCCCTGGCATGATTAATCCAGCACGCTTCATCACACACACACACACACACACACACACCTGACACACACACTCACAGACGCACACACCCACACAAACACACACACACACACAAACATACACACAGACACACACCTGACAGACACACACACAGACGCACACACCCACACACACACACACACACACGAACACACACACAGACACACACCTGACACACACACACACACACAGACACACACCTGACACACACACACACACACACAGACGCACACACCCACACACACACACACACAAACACACACACAGACACACACCTGACACACACACACACAAACACACACCTGACACACACACACAGACACACACCTGACACACACACACACACACTCACAGACGCACACACCCACACACACTCACACACACACATACAAACACACACACACACACACACACACACACACACACACGTCTCACATTATACTTTATCTCTCCTCCCCTTCCTCGCTCGTCCTCCTCCACTTGAAGCAGCGATTCCCCAGACGCTCCAAAACTCTGGAAAACCCCTCAGGCTGCAGAATGAGTCAGCAGCAGGGAGTTCAGTCATGAGGGGCCGCTGATACGCAGTGGGCTGAAACATGAACAGACGAAATCAGAGCATGGTCCTCTGACCTCTCGCTCTCTCGGTTTATTTGTGTTCGCTGTAACACAGAGCCCAATGATCTCTAACCTCTAAAACTCCCACATTCTGCTATCAGCACAAAATCAGACTCAAATTAGAACTCAAACACACACATGGTTTCACATCCTCTTGGGGACTTTCCACTGCCTTGTTTTTATACTGACCTGATTATATGTGACCCTGGAGCACAAAACCAGTCATAAGGGGCAATTTTTTTGAAATTGAGATTTATACATCATCTGAAACCTGAACAAATAGGCTTTCCATTGATGTATGGTTTGTTAGGATAGGACAATATTTGTCTGAGATACAACTATTTGAAAATCTGGAATCTGAGGTGCAAAAAAATCTAAATATTGAGAAAATCTCCTTTAAAGTTGCTCAAATGAAGTACTTAGCAATGCATATTACTAATCAAAAATGAAGTTTTATATATTTACGGTAGGAAATTTACAAAATATCTTCATGGAACATGATCTTTACTTAATATCCTAATGATTTTTGACATAAAAGAAAAATTTATAATTTTGATTCATTCAATGTATTGTTGGCTATTGCTACAAATATTTCCCAGCGACTTAAGACTGCTTTTGTGCTCCAGGGTCTCACACACACACACACACTCTATATACATACATATATATATATATATATATATATGTATGTATGTGTATATATATTGTGTGTGTGTGTGTGTGTGTGTGTGTGTGGAATCAGTAAGAGAAGGTTGGGATCAGTAAGATTTTTAAATGTTTTTTAAAGAAGTCTTTTCTGCTCATCAAGGCTGCATTTATTTGATCAAAAATACAGAAAAAAACTGTAATATTATAAAATATTCTTACAGTTTAAAACAGCTGTTTTCTATGTGAATATGTGTTAAACTGTAATTTATTTCTGTGATGCAGCGCTGTATTTTCAGCATCATTACTCCAGTCTTCAGTGTCACATGATCTTCAGAAATCATTCTAATATTATGATTTATTATAAATGTTAGAAAAGGTTTTTGCTGCTTATTTCAAAGAATCCTTAAAAAAAAAAAAAAGTATAACAGGTTCCAAAAAAAAATAAAAATAAAATGTTATATACTGTTTCCAACACTGATAATAAATCAGCATATTAGAATGATTTCTGAAGACTGGAGTAATGATGCTGAAAATTTAAATTTTTAAATATATAAAAGTAAAAACGTTAGTTTAAATATTTCACATTACTGTATTTTTGATCAAATAAACGCAGCCTCGATGAGCAGAAGATACTTCTTTAAAAAAAAGAAAACATATACAATCTTACTGACCCCAAACAGCACTGTTTATCTTATTATTAGGTCAGTGTTTCTATCCCTGCTGGACGCCCCTAAATGGAAGTGTGCTCGGATTTTATTCACTTCTGAGAACAAATTTGTAGTGTAGAAAGAACATGTTGGTCTGTCAGTCACAACACAAGGGAATATAAAGCATCACTTACCGCACTCAGCTTCGTTTCTAATATTTCTGCAGTGTTTATCTGTCTGTTCACCTGCATGACTGAGAGATTATGGATATGTCAGCTCGCTAATATCTCATTTCAGTATATGCATTAGTAAACTCGGGTGGTATCACTGGGAATTGATGTATTTTGTGTTATAGCACAATGTAACCGCAAATGTTGCCAAGTCTTTGTAACTTTCAACGCGTTGAGGGAAGTGACGTCACTTCCGCTTCTGACCGCGGGGCGTCAGCATTGAGTCGCAGACGCTCTCACTAAAGAAAACTTCATTTCTGTACAAAGGCTTTATTTGTTCCAGCAAATATGAATTTGCATTGCTTATACATTCATGTCATTGCTTGCCATTTGTCAGCTACATAAAGAAGTACTGCTTTTCTACAACAATGCTCTGAACATCATCCAGAGAGAGAGTTTATCAGTTCACATGCTCTACTTGCATCATCACCGATTCTCGATTATAGAACATTATGACATTCTACAGAATTTCTCACTTTGGTTTCCACGCATCTTTGGATCGACATGAGTAAATGATGACAAAGCTTCAGTTTTGGATAAATCGATATAAGACCTCTGCTAAAATCTGACAGAGATGCAGCAATATGACAAGTCTATAATTTTATGTTGTGGATGATAACCGAATGGCTCCCGAATGGCTAATATTCTAGACTATTTTAAAATTTAAAATGCATAAAAAAATAAAATCATGTCCTCTGGAGCAGCTGATATTGAATGAGGTTGTATTTAGTCCAGCTGAACATTTCCACAGGTCTGACCTCTTTATCAAACTTCATTTCCCATGAAGCTTAGCGCACAGTGGTTTTAAAGGAGAAGTTCACTTCACTAAAAAAATTGGCTGGGATCATGTAGAGCCCTTTGAAGCAGCAGTGAAAATGCAAGTCCGTTGATCCCCATTGAAGTCCACTATATGGAGTTTTCCTCAAAAACCTTAATTTCTTTGCGACTGAAGAAAGAAAGACATGAAGATCTTGGATGACATGGGGGTGAGGAAATGATCAGGAAATGTTTATTCTGGAAGCGAACTTCTCCTTTAATGGTCCCAGAAGAGTTCAGGTGTTTCTCAGGAGGAGATGAGGCGTTTGATCCAGCCGGTCAGTTTGGTGATTCGTGTGTAAACCCCATAATAATCGGCCCGTCCGCAGCCTCGGCCCCAGCTGACCACCCCGGCCAGAAACCAGCGTCCAGACGGCTCCTGACACACCAGCGGCCCCCCAGAGTCGCCCTGCGGAGACACACGTGTGTAAATAACACAGCATCACACACTCTTTGTGTAATCCAGATGACATTTAATGAGTTAATTCTCAGCTCTGCGCTCATGATTGTGACGGGTCACCTGACAGGCGTCCTTCCCTCCGCTGCGGTATCCAGCGCAGATCATTCTGGCCGTGATCATGTAGCCATAGGAGCGCATGCAGGCGTCTTCACTGACCAAACGCACGTCGACTTTCTGCAGAACCTCACTGACCGCTCCTGATGGATGAAGGAGAGAGAAAACCTCCTGTTTGATCACCAGCGTCTCAAAGTATTCCTCGAAGCCAATGGAGTCACTCTTACTGAACCAGACGCACAAACATCAAGACATGTAGTGATTGTGTTCCTCATGCTGTAGCTTTGGTGGTTTAATGATTTGTCATCCAGGGAGTCAAACTCAGCCGGGCGAAAACAGCGACCCGTCGAGGGAAGGAATATCAGCGTAAAGTGTGGAGTGTTACAAGGCTTCAATAGCCAACAATACATTGTATGGGTCAAAATTATCCATTTTTCTTTTATGCCAGAAATCATTAGGATATTAAGATCATGTTCCATGAAGATATTTTGTAAGTTTCCTACCGTAAATATATCAGAACTTCATTTTTGATTAGTAATATGCATTGCTAAGAACTTCATTTGGACAACTTTAAAGGAGATTTTCTCAATATTTAGATTTTTTTGCACCCTCAGATTCCAGATTTTCAAATAGTTGTATCTCAGACAAATATTGTCCTATCCTAAAAAAACAAAAATTGACCCTTATGACTGGTTTTGTGGTCCAGGGTCACATATATTCTTTTGTATTCAACAGAAGAAAAATAATTTTGGAACACCTTGAGGGTGAGTAAATGATGACAGGATTTTTATTTTTAAGTGAACAGCGTCTGTGTGTATTTAGTCACATGGTGCCTGATGTGTTAGTTTTGAAGATGTTTACACTTCATCACATCTGGAGTCAGAACTATCCATTTCAAAAGTGTGTAAGGAACAGCGGGTCTTAAGCAGGTAAAATACCTCCCTCCCGCAGCGCTCCCCATCCGGTCACCCAGCACAACACGTCCGGCTCCAGCTGGTGCGTCTGCGGCGGAAGGCAGACCGGATGAGCCAGAGTGCCTGACCACACCGGCCTCAGCAGCCGCAGCAGAGCCACGTCATAATCATGCGTCTCATCATCATAATAGTGATGCAGGTGAATCTGAGACACGCGGATGGCCTCCTCCGACTGACTGCTGCCATACAGACGCAGTTTACCCAGATAAACCGTCCACACCGACGGAGAGAAGAATCTGAAGATGAACAACAAAGCTTATCTATGGGTGCCTCTCAAATGAAGGCTTTAAAATGAGTCTGTACTGAGCTCATTGTGAGCTAGTGATTAGAAGTCTGATTCGTTTCCATGAAAAGGTTCTTTCGGATAGATTCAGAGGTTATCTTACGGTGGAACTGGCTTATGTTGTCCACAATTTTGAGCGCAATGCACGACACAATAGATCATGATGTGATCAAAGGTCTTGATCTTATTTCCATCTTTAAAAAATGATATTTTTTTTAAAACATTTCTATCAGCCAATGATAATTCTGAAAGAAAACGTCACACTCTCAAGTGTCGATCAGTGGCCCAGAGCGCATCTGACTGACAGATAAACCACGAGCTCTTATATCAGCGTTGTCATTAATGCTCTGGTTATTTTGCTTCAGTGTACACTTTGTTAATTTTGTGCAAAGCGTACAGTTAAAGTAAACTTCATCATTCAGCTGAACTGTGCACATTTATTTTAGACACTTTATGTCTTGATCTATTCATGCGATAAACGCATGTTCCTGCTGAGCTGTGGGCTATGATGACTAATTTCATGGGCAAAGCAAAATTACAATTTAAACTCAATCAGAGTTATAGAAATGTATCGTCGTTTTACAAATAAAGCTTCATATTATGAGAAGGCTACTTTCTACGACCTTTTTATCCTGCAGTCATGGTGAGAATAGGTTCCTTCAATCTAAAAACAAGAATCGAAAACAACAGTGAGGAATCGATTCTTGGAAACGAATCCCCTTCGATTCCACAACCAGGAATCAGAATTCCAAAAATTTTGGAGTCGAACAGCCCTACAGATGCAGACACAGACGCAGACGCTCACCTGTCATCATAGAAGCAGTGAGCCGCAGACACCACCCACTGGGCGGAGACTAACGCCCCCCCACACATGTGCCGCCCACTGATCTGCAGACTGGCCTGCCATGGCCACTCCCCCTCCACTGCATCAGCCCCGCCCACAACACGACTGCTGAATGGCCTGAGTCCACAGTCTGCAGAGAGAACATGATCAAAACACACAGATCATACACTAACACACACACACACACACACACACACACACACACACACACACACTCACACTTGTTCTGCTATCCTTGTGGGGACTCTCATAGGCATAATGTTGTTCTGCTGTACAGACTGTATTTTCTATCGTCCTACACCAACCCTACACCTAAACCTACCCCTTACAGGAAAATTATCTGCATTTTTACATTTTCAAAAAACTTCATTCTGTGCGATTTATAAGCTTGTTTACCCGTGGAGACCTCAATTTAGGACCCCACCGTGACACAAGTCCCCATGAGTCTGTGTGTATTCAGGTCTAAGTCCCCACCAGGATAGAAAAAACAAGTACACCGTACACACACACACACACACACACACACTTACACACCATACACTAACACACACACACTCACACATACACACCATACACTCTTACCGCAGTATTTCTCATCAGATTCATCAGGACAGTCTGTGATAAAGTCACATTCTGGGTTTGGCTTCTTCAGACACGTTCCATCTCCACATACATACGTCCTGTCAGAACATGGTACACCTGAACACACACACACACACACACACACACACACACACACACGTTTACTTAGATATCTAAATGGGCACATTACAAAGACTATAATATATATAATATATCACACACACACACACACACACACAGACTATAATAAATATATAACATTATATACAAACAAAAAAAAGTTTTGCATTATTGTAAATTTAAAAAAACAAAAAAAACAATTTACTTTATTTTTCTACCATTTTTACAAATGAGGATTTCCCCCAAAAGGGAGATTTTGTCAGGTTTAGCTCAATTCTGGGTATGAATTTTTCCCCAAAATATGGTTAAGTAGGTACAAACACACACACACACACACACACACACACACAGAGATCCAGATACACGTCATGTGTTTGTGCTGCTCTTTAAAGGGAAAACTACTGTTTAAATAATGTGTGTTTTCCAGTTTTATATAGTAATTAGAAATCATTATATAAAAGGGAGAAAGTTATATCCAGAACATATTTCAAAACAAAATTTAAATACAATAAATAATTATTTATATTTTGCAATAAGAATTTGAAGTTTATTAATATTATTATTATTAATTGTTAATTATTTGTATTATTTTTATTTTTTATAATTACAATTATGCTTATGTAAATGCATACATCATTACATGAAAGTTATTCTACTGTAATAAAGTTACTGCATGAGAATTTTAGGAGATAAATTTGTTGAATTCTCAGACAAATAATGTCACAAAGCAAAATAAATCTTAATGGTCCTGAAAACAGGGTTATTATTTTTTTTTTTTAAGTAAAATATTTTTTTTTTCTTTTGATTTTGAGGTGAAATATGGCATATGTTGCTTTTTTGGTTATTTGTATAGGTTTGCTTCACCCGTACATGAGTGTGTGTGTGAGATGGAGGTTTTGTACATTGTGGGAACAAATAACATTAAAAACATAAATATTGTTTTAATTAATATCTCAATATGCATGTGTTTCTGTGAGGTCTCAGTGGTGTGAGGTACCGTGAGTGCAGTTTTCCTCGTCGCTGCCCTCGATGCAGTCTGGATGCTGGTCGCACACTTTATAGTAGTCAACACACTGACTGTCCTCTGAGCACTGGAACTGAGCGATACACACTGCACACACACACACACACACACATTCATACATAAGTTACGATCACTGCTGCTCTTTCTTGTTTCAGTAAGACGGTTTTTCCGTGTGCAGCTTTTCTTTCGTTTTGCATAATTTCAGTGACTCATGCACTGAGGTATTCATGTCTTTCTGCCCACACTCACTTCTGATAACATTTTTCACTTCCTCACTTCCTTTCTTTAGAATTAGGTAGAAAATGTCATTTTCTATTAGTCATAAGAGTTTTCGAGCGTCGTGCGGTGAAGACGGGGATTTACCGCAGTTTCTCTCATCCAGTCCGTTGGGGCAGTCGGCGATACCGTCACACGGCGGCACGCAGAGACCGTTAACGTGACACAGCACCTGACCGGGACACGCTGACCAAACACACACAGTCACGTGATGAGAATTAAAACATGCTTGACCTTTACACATATGACAGGTTACGCTACAATAAAAACATACTGCAAGTTTCAGAACTCAAACTAACTCCTCAGTTTAAAATATGAATTACTCATTTCTACTCTTCTGAAACACCAAGATTTGAAATCAGGAGAATCATGACAGCATGATTTCCCCTCGACATGCCCCAAACATCCGTCATCATTGTGTGAAATCAATGAGGTCCATGTCTCTCCATCAATCACAAGAGCCTTACTGCTGATGGATAAAGATGTCGCGTAAAAACTCTGCATATCCTTCCTAAAGATCTGAGCATTAGAAATGCATAGATGGAGTTTATTTTTAATGACATGCCTGAGACTTAGTACTGTATTTATATATAATATAAATCACACAAATGCAACTATATAAATACATGTAAATATTTCTGAAATATATACATGTATATACATATAAATATACACAGTACACATATATTTTGTAAACACAAACTTTTATTTTGGATGCAATTAATCGATTTGACAGCACTAATTTGAATATTTTTATTATGCGAGTTGAATATATTTTATTGTTTATGTTATTATTGCTATTGTTAACCCTTCACACACAGTGTAGCTTGTGTTTGACTGTCGTCATCTTTCAAGAAATGTGTTAACAGTAATCCATATATAGATATTTGGGTGAGTTTAAGAGGTTTCCACTAAGCATGAAAGTTGCAACCAAAATAAAAGTTTAACTGTTGACAACGAATGAGAAACAATGTAATTTCTTAAACCTACTTAAGCTGCAGCGAGTTTTGCAACATAATAAATAATAATAGCCCTTTTTGAAACCATACACCGAAAATTAAGCAAAAGTCATTTCCATGCTGAAACAGACTGTTGTGATTGTTGTGGTTGTGTTGTTTCAAACATATACAGCTCTATCATAACGCTTGCTATCTCAAGAATTAAAACAAACGACATGCTGTAAAGGAGGGTGTGGCTACAGTGTGATGAAGCCAGCCAATCACAGCAGTGGGCATTTACTTCTGTTTCTGCAAGAGGAAACGGCCCTTTAAATCGAGTGTGTTTCACAATATCACTTTTACAAACACTAGATCATTTTGATGACCCCTTCAAACATGCACTAAGAAGAGTTAAATGCACACAGGTAAATGAGACGCAGAGGTGTACTAACGATCAGACTGGTTAAAGATGCTGTAGTGAACCTGAAGACCCGGGCCGGTGAGAGACACCTCTGACGTCAGAGACACGGAGACAGTGCTGGACAACAGGAAGATCCGCTCCGCATACGGCTGCAGTCCTCTCACGCCACACAACCTGTGCACACACACACTGCTGTCACACACACACACACAAACACACACACACACACACACACACACACACACACACTTGTTCTGCTATCCTTGTGGGGACTCTCATAGGCATAATGTTGTTCTGCTGTACAGACCGTATTTTCTATCGTCCTACACCAACCCTACACCTAAACCTACCCCTTACAGGAAAATTTTCTGCATTTTTATATTTTCAAAAAACTTCATTCTGTGTGATTTATAAGCTTGTTTACCCGTGGAGACCTCAATTTAGGTCCCCACCATGACACAAGTCCCCATGAGTCTGTGTGTATTCAGGTCTAAGTCCCCACCAGGATAGAAAAAACAAGTACACACACACACACACACACACACACACACACTGCTGTCACACACACACACACACACACACACACACACACACACACACACACACACACAGGCACACACATACACACACACACACACTGCTGTCACACACACACACACACACACACACACACACACTCCTGTCAAACACACACACACACACACACACACACTGCTGTCACACACACACACACACACACACACACACACACACTGCTGTCACACACACACACACACACACACACACACTCCTGTCAAACACACACACACACACACACACACACACACACACACACTGCTGTCACACACACACACACACACACACACTCCTGTCAAACACACACACACACACACAGACAAACACACACACACCTGCTGACCGGTCTGATGGACTGACCTGCGGCTCTGGATGCTCCATCTGCCCTGTGTGCAGGTCTGACTGTAACTGGCGCGGCTCAGCTCGTATCCTTCAAAGGACAGAGTCAGACCGAACTCCACCGACGGCACCTGAACACACAGATACACAGACTTCACAGCTCATGCATATTAAAAACAAGTTAAAAACATCATACGACTTCAGGAGACCTGGAATAGAGTGCATGAGTCAAATGAATTTGATGTGCTTTTGTGTCCATTCAGAAAGCTTGACGCTGCAGTCAGTATTCACTGCACTGTAAATTATTTTTCAATGTTGTAAATTAAAAGAAAGATTATTGGAGTACATTTTCTGATAAAAAAAAAAAAACTATTTCAGTCTTTCTACTTCAAAATTTCATAAAATTTGCTAGCAGTTTCTCTGTGAAAATCGTTATATGCTAATTAGTGTTGCTAGAGACATGATCTACTGTTTGAGCTACAGGAAAGCTGCATTTCAGCCCTTTAAGAAAATTAATAGTGTAAATTCTGACTTCATGTCGACTTTAAAGGGGTCATGAACTGAGAAACCAAAATTCCCTTCATCTTGTGACATATAAGAGGTCACTGTACTATAAAAACATCCTGTAAGTTTCAGAACTCAGAACTTCCTTGTTAGTCTAAAAACAGCTTATATTGAAGGCAGCCTGCCAAAACATCAGCTTGTGGGATGTTCTACTCTATGATGTAATAGTGTGGATAAACCCCTCCTCCGCAGAAGATGATCAATGCCTGCTTATACATCGCTGCCTGTTTAGCCCCGCCCACCGATCCTGCAGCACTACTTGTTTAGCCCCGCCCACCGTTTCTGCAGCACTACTTGTTTAGCTCGGCCTACCGACTGTACATTGGTGCCTGTTTAGCCCCGCCCACCGTTTCTGCAGCACTACTTGTTTAGCTCGGCCCACCGACTGTACATCGCTGCCTGTTTAGCCCCGCCCACCGATTCTACAGTACTGACTGTTTAGCCCTGCCCACCGATACTATAATGCTGCCAGTTTAGCCCCGCCCACCGATTCTACAGTACTGACTGTTTAGCCCTGCCCACCGATACTATAATGCTGCCAGTTTAGCCCCGCCCACCGATTCTACGTTGCTGCCAGTTTAGCCCCGCCCACCGATTCTACGTTGCTGCCTGTTTAGCCCCGCCCACCGATACTACATCACTGCCTGTTTAGCCCCGCCCACCGATTCACGCATGTAGTGTTTATGAGAGAGGCAAATGCAGGTCTACACAGAAACCAAACGATAAAGATGCTCTGAAGACAACAAGACGCTGTGCAGTGCCTAGTTGTGGAAAAACAGTGTTTGCGTTGCCTTCCTTCTGATCCCTACATTAGGAAAGAGTGGACAAACTTTATTTTTAATGAAGTTCCAGACCACGTCAGTAAGAACTCGATCCTTTGTTCACTTCATTTTACTGCGGACTCGTTAACAAACAAGGCACAGTTCGACGCGGGATTTTCAGAGAGATTGAAACTAAAAAACGCTGCTGTGTGGCTATATTGGATCCGACAGTAATGTCGCAACACAAGTGTGAGTAACTGTTTTCATTACGTGGTCAATATTGCTTTGTCTGTTATTACAGATCATTTGATATGTATTGAGTTATTTATTCATTTTTGACCTAAATCACAGCAACGTTTATCTTTGAGGAATGTACACGGTCAAACATACACAACTGTTAGCCAATCACAGCAGGGGGCGTTTACTTCTGAGTCTACAATCCTCCACACCTATTCAAACAGTGTTCTGATGAGGGGGGCTAAACAGGACAGAAAATAGCCTATTACTTCTAAATTATTATGTTTTTATGTAAAAATCTTGATAATATTATAAGTGGACCTCAGAGAACAGTACAAAATAATAAAAAAGACAGTTCAAGACCCCTTTAAAGAGTGTAAGTCCAGGTAATTGCACTGAATTGTCTGACAACAGTCTTACAGTGAAGATCCAGGTGCAGTTAGTGTCAGGGGGGTAATAACTGGGGTAGAAGGGTGTCCGTAAAATGCCCTGGACGTCGTCTGTCTTCTCTAACACAACACTGTAGGAACAATCTGTAACACAAAAACACAACCGCAGGATCGCTTAACAACACTCCAGACAAAAGAATTACAGTGATGTAATGAAATCTCTTCAATCTGCATCACTTCTACACTGTAAGAAAAAAATCTGTAGAAAAATGAAAATTGAACAGGTTTACAGACATTTCCTTTAACCCTAAAACCAGTGTTGGGGGTAATGTATTACAAGTAACGCGAGTTACGTAATCAGATTACTTTTTTCAAGTAACTAGTAAAGTAACACATTACTTTTTCAAATAAGTAATGCAAGTTACTTTGTTTTCCTATTTATTCACTGACACCTTTCCTGTCCCCGCGTTGAGAGAAATTGGGAGTAAGTGCAGTGTGTGAAAAGTAAGTGGTGTGAAAGGGCCTTTACAGTCGCCAAAAATATAACTTTTGGGTTTTCTGTTATTAAAAATAAATAAGCAAGACAATTAGTTACTTTTTTATGGAGTAACGCAATATTGTAATGCATTAATTTTAAAAGTAACTTTCCCCAACACTGCCTAAAACACAATAAAATGTAATGCATAATTCAAAATAAAAACATCTGCAAAAAACACGGAATATTACGCAAAATACGGAAAAAAATAATACAATAAAAATGAAAATAAATAACAAATAAAATGATTAAAAAGTAAATAAAATAAAAAATGTAAAAAATAATAAAAATGCAGAAATATCAAAGTGTAAATATTCATTTCTGATGGATTACCCTGGTCCGGCCAGGCTCTTGCACTCAGTGAAAATGGATCCTTGTAATTGTACAGACCCTGTTTCCAAACCACTGTCATCCAATCAGCAGACGACAGCAGCTGCACCGTCTGCTCATACCGACTGCAGCCGTACAGCCTGAGAGAGATGAGAAACACGGTCAGAAACTCGTTTGATGCGCACAATGAGAACCAGAGAAGACCGTGAGTCTCACGAGGTGATGAGACGAGAGTCTGTCGGCGTGACCGAGTCGTAGATGATCAGACGGTCGCGACACTCGCTCAGGAGCCACTCGACACGGAGCTCCAGCCGGGAGCCCGCAGGGGCCCTCAGGTGCCACAGACACGACGAGCGCTGCGTGTTGGGCCCCTCCAGAACCACCAGCTCCGACGAGACCAGAGCTGTGTAGCGATAGCAGTCTGTGAGGAGACAGAGGCTTTCAGGAGAAATAACTCTCGGGACAGAAGAGTCTCCAGATGGTCGAGAGGACAGGCAATATATTAAAACTGGTAAAGCAGGATTAGTTCACCTAAAAAATGAAAATTTGCTGAAAATGTGCTCACCCTCAGGCCATCCGAGATTAGGATGAGTTTGTTTCTTCATCAGGTTTGGAGAAATGTGTCTCAGCAATGGATGCTCTGCAGTGAATGGGTGCCGTCAGAATGAGAGTCCAAACAGCTGATAAAAACATCACAATAATCCACACCACTCCAGTCCATCAGTTAACATCTGGAGAAGACAAAAGCTCAAACAAATCCAGCATTAAGACGTTTTTAACTCAAATCCATAATCCATAATAACGCTTCCTCCAGTGAAAAAGTGCATCTCCTGTTGTCTCTCACATATTTGTTTAGAGCTGTTTTGTCTTGTAAACGCTG
>JAFVLL020002418.1:7500-16805 GCA_021397915.2 Tor tambroides | reverse complement strand
TGGCATTTCCCACACGCATTACGCGGTTGAACTTATCGTACACAGTCTAATAGAGCAACCTGACTCAAGACCTCATGTAACATACACTTAATTTAACATAAGGCTCAGGGATTCAATAAAGAAAAAAACATTTTCCCATCTCTGGCCTAACAAAGGATGAAAACAGTGAGCTATAACTCAAACATCCTAACTTTGTATTAAACACCCCCCCTCCCCCTCACTTACTCTCTACTTATATTAGAGTCCTCACCCTCATACCTGAGGCCATTGCCCCCTAGTGTTGAGGAAAAGAACTACAGTAACAGTAAATTCAACATAGAACTGTTACACACCCTCCCCTTTAGGAAAAGGCTGGACAGCCCCAAAGAAGGGTTTCAATTTTTCAACATGATATGTGTCAATGCCATCTGGATTATCCAGCATTTTTACCTTCTAATTAATCTTATTAACCTGTGACATTATTTCGGCAGGACCTTGCCCCTTAGCTGCCAACTTTGCCATAAAAGCATCACCTGCACGAGACAGCGGATGAGTGAGTATCCAAACTAAATCTCCTGGTTGGTACTGTACTGATCTTCTTCGGAGATCATAATATCGGGCCTGTCGTTCTTGAGCTCTATTGACATTCTCCTTCACTTTTCCTAGCATTGCTTTTTGCCGCTCTAGCAAACTATATGCTAAATGGTCAGGGTTTGGAGGCTTATGTACCAACCGTTCCAATGGGCCTTTCAACTTCCGCCCTAAGGCGATCTCAGCTGGAGTATGACCTGTGCTCTCCTGCCAGGCGGAATTGATGGCATAGCGAAATTCAGCAACCCACCGGTCCCATTGTCGGTGATTATCTCGGACATAAGATGCTATCATCGTCTTGAGAACTCTATTGACCCGTTCGGTAAGATTTGTCTGGGGATGGTAGGCGGTGGTAAGTTTCTGTATCACTCCCCACTGCTTACAGGTCTCATTAAGCAATTGGGAAGTGAACTGGGGTCCTCTGTCTGATACGAGATACACTGGAGTTCCCCACCTCGTGAAGATGTCTTTAACTAAGATATTAGCTATCAGAGGGGTCTTTGCGGATCTCATCGCGAACAGTTCGACCCACTTGCTGCAATAGTCCACTACCACCAGTAGGTACTCATTCATACGAGTGCTTTTAGGGAATGGCCCCATCAAGTCAACCCCCAGCATGTACCCTGGTTCGACCACTGGTGTGGACTGGAGACGCCCTGCCAGTTTAGTGATGCGGGGTTTATATTGTTGGCATATTTGGCATTCCTTACACATCTTCCAGACATCTTTTCGAATCTCAGGCCAATATGTTACCTCTAGTAACCTTCGTAATGTCTTCATTCGCCCGAGATGCCCACTTAATGGACTGGCATGTACATACTGCAAACAATGTTCACGGAGTTTAGATGGCATGACAACTTGTAAACTCTGACCTCCATTCTTATCAGTGGTACTTCTAAAGAGATAACCGTTCTGATTAACATAATGCACACGGTGGAAACTTGGGTTACCATTCTTTACCTCGTGCCACAAAGATTGGAGAGTAACATCTTCCTTCTGCTCTCTACCGATATCCTCCCAGCTCACCGGCAAATCATATGGTACACTGTTCGCTTGCGAAAGGGCTATGGTCCCTTGGATCTCCTCCTCCAACCCCCGTGACAATGTATCTGGAACTAGGTTACACTGACCCTTCCGATACTTCACTATGAACTCAAAGCTTTGCAGCCTAATCGCCCATCTCGTGAGACGGGATGAAGGTCGGGGTTGGTTGAAAACCCAAGTAAGAGCGGAATGATCTGTCAGTACGTCAAAACGACGGCCTTCTAGGTATTCACGCCATTTCTCCACGGCCCACACAACTGCCAAGCATTCTTTCTCTGCTGTAGAATATGCCTTTTCAGCTCCGTGCAGGAGTCTTGAAGCGTATGCTATGACACTTTCTCCCTGCTCTGACTCCTGTGTAAGGACAGCTCCGAGCCCGATGTTACTAGCATCAGTCTGCACTCGAAAGTCACGACTGAAATCAGGGGGTTGCAACACAGGGGCTTTCTGAAGAGCTTCTTTCAAGATTTCAAAAGCTCGCTGACACTCTGTGGTCCATTCCCATCTAGCCTCTTTCTTCTTTAGAGCATGGAGAGGGGCTGCCTGTTCGGAGAAATGGGGAATAAAGCGGTGGTACCAGCCCGCTAACCCAAGAAAACGCTGAACTTCCTTCACCGTCTTGGGAATGGGGAAGTTTTTTATGGCTTCCACCTTTGAGGGTTCTGTCCTCACTCCCCCCTCTGAGACAACATGTCCAAGAAAAGAAAGGGATTTTTGGAGAAGATTACACTTCTTCAAGTTCAATGTCAATCCTGCAGCCTCCAACTCAGCAAATAGCTGACGGAGATGTCCATAATGCTCCTGGACATTGGTGGAATATATCACTATATCATCAATATAGACGAAGCAAAACTTGCCAATGAACTTACGCAAGATGGAATTCATCAATCGTTGGAAAGTCGCCGCAGCGTTTTTTAGCCCAAAAGGAAGACGTAAGAATTCATATTGGGCAGTTTTAGTGACAAACGCAGTCTTAGCGATGCTGGCCTCTTCCATGCATACCTGCCAGTAGCCACTCCTCAAATCCAGTGTACTAAAAACTGTAGCTCCGTAAAGAGAAGTAAGGATGTCGTGCACCTGCGGCATAGGAAAGCCATCAAGGGGGGTCTTGGTGTTCAAAGCTCTATAGTCAACACAAAAGCGCATACTCCCATCCTTCTTTGGTACCAACACTACTGGGGCAGCCCAGGGAGAGGTAGACGGTCTAATTATTCTTTTTTCCAGCATTCTAGCTATTTCGTCATCTATAAACTTTTGTTTATGGACAGGTGTAGGATATGCTTTTCTCCTTACTGGTATTTCATCCTTAGTATTAATTCGATGGGTAATGTTAAAAGTACATCCCAATGAATCTGTACACACCGTGGTCCATTCAAACAACAGTTGTTCTAGCTGTCGTTTTTGACTTCGTGAAACCTCAGCTGCATCAACCAGTCCTTTTATCATTGTTTTATTAGCATCACTCATCTGCACAGATGGAAGCGCTATGTGCAGTCTAGTAGCGGAAGACAATCCATCAGCAAATTTAAAGCTGGTGGGAGCAATAAAATAATGTGACTCCTCCTCTTCAGGGAATACATAGGATGCAGCCGCAAAATCCAACTTCACGCCAGAAACAGACAGAAACTCAAGTCCGATGATGAGAGGGAAGGTCAAATCATGATTCCTCATCACAAATACCTTAAACGGATATACTTGGTTATGCACTACACATTGTAGAGAAACTTTTCCTAATGCATGCTGTATATGCCCGTTGGCAAGCGAAAATGTTTGACCCTTACTGGACTGCAAAGTCTCCCCTTCCTGCTTGATCTGATCCCAGAGAGACTCTTGGATTAAAGAATAAGAGCTTCCGGTGTCAATAATTGCTTCCAGATGATGGTTACGAATACTCAAAGGCAACATCAAAGTTGTCATGGGGGGTTGGTAAACCTCTGTATATACAGCAATGTTGTGGCTGTTGGAACGTCCTCGGCCTGGCTTTCCTCCTCCACGCAATGTTGCCTGCTCTGCTTGTCTTTGCCTCCAAAAAACTCTCTCTTCATTCAGATCACGTTCCACCAGCGTGCCTACACGCACTAACTCTTCTATCGTGGACACAGTTCCTCTTAGAATACTGGCAATACGCGGATTGCAGTTCCTCAATATAGCTTGAAGAATCTCACGCTCTGTCATAGCGGGCTTCAATCTTAGACATAGAGCTCTATATTGGTAAACAAAAGAACGAATGTTCTCATCCACTGCCTGCTTTCTTTCCCTAATCCTTCTCTCTGCTTCTACCTCGTGGTCTTCAGGTAAAAACGACTGCAGAAAGACTGTTTTAAATTGTGTCCACGATTTGACGCGTGCCTTCTCAGCTATCCACCAGTCCTTGGCTGTATGAGTAAGAACAGAAGGTAACATAGACAAAATTTCAGCATTACTTAAAGGTTGGATGGCGAGATACTCTTCGCACTTCTCCAAATAGGCAATAGGGTCTTCCCCATCTAAACTGCTGAATTTTGGAAAGTCAAGTTTTATAGGAGTTTTGAACTGAATAGAGCGAGAGTAAATTTCTGGAAGTGGAGTTGAATGTCTGGTAGGAGTGGAAGTAGCATCTCTCCGCTTAAGACAATCCATGACCGCTCTACCCAAATCTTGGATGCTTTCCTCCAAGACATGTTTTATTCGTTGACATTCATTCTTAGCTTCGGTAACAATTGCTTCATCTCGTTGGTTCAAAGACCTTTCATAAGCCTTGACTTGAACTTCTAAAGAACTTATTTGGTTCTGATGAGTGTTCAAATTATCCAGCACTTGAGTTTCAAACTTATCAAAACGGGCAATCAGGTTTCCTTCTACCTCACTCATTCTATTTTCCAAATATTTAACTCGATTGGCCAACACTAGAGAGATAAGACTTTCATCTTCATCTTCAGGAGGTGGTGGAAGTGGTAGCAAACCACTATCTTCAACTTCCTTCACCTCATCAGCCTCCGGCTCAGGCTCCAGATAAAGACTACTAAATGACTGAATCAGATCGCGAACAGATTCCCGACGCACAGTAAATGCATCTGAATTATAATTAGGCTCTATGAGATACTCACTCCCAGTCTCGGCAGGGTCAGTCGCCATTTAGAAAAATTATGCGGAAGTATAACCTTCAAAATGAGTATTCATGCAATAAAGTGACTGGTAGGGGTATAAACACTCTATACAAAACTCTTGTCATATAAATGAATTACCTCTCAAGTAGGTACACACTGCTTTTACTCAATATAATTTGGATGGTCCCTGTTCGGGCGCCATTTTATGTAACAAACTCTCTCAAACATCAGTTTAACGAAAGCCACAATAAAAATATGGGATACAATCCATTGAGTTTTTGATACTAATATATTAAAGTGTCATCGTGTATACAAACAAGCAACCTCCACACATAAACAACCACTTCACCCCCTCTGATAATAAGTACAAATCAGTTCCTTCAAAACAGTCCATGCAATACGGTCTACAAAAACCTGTGTTTCCAGCGTTGTTTGGCCGTTGCCAACGATTTTGTCCCAAATGTTCCAATACCGGCGATCGGCACGATGAATCAGTCAATGAATAATCCACAGGCAGTCGGTATATAATCCAATGGCATTTCCCACACGCATTACGCGGTTGAACTTATCGTACACAGTCTAATAGAGCAACCTGACTCAAGACCTCATGTAACATACACTTAATTTAACATAAGGCTCAGGGATTCAATAAAGAAAAAAACATTTTCCCATCTCTGGCCTAACAAAGGATGAAAACAGTGAGCTATAACTCAAACATCCTAACTTTGTATTAAACACCCCCCCTCCCCCTCACTTACTCTCTACTTATATTAGAGTCCTCACCCTCATACCTGAGGCCATTGCCCCCTAGTGTTGAGGAAAAGAACTACAGTAACAGTAAATTCAACATAGAACTGTTACAATGTTTCAATGAAACCTGGGTAAAAGCTCAATGGTTTGTACCTCAGCATGGGTGATCTGGCGGGATGAGGAGGTGTGTGATCTCCATTCTGCGGCTGCTGCGGTTTTTTGGTCACTTGTTTGTAGATGTTTCGTGCTGTAACGCCCAACCAGAGCATCGTGGACAGAGACGAGTAATGCAACACAATACCGACCTGAAATACAAACAGAAATGCAGAGTTCAGTGGTTAAAGCACAACACACACTGACACAAATCCAGATAAAATTGACAAAATAAGCGTGATAGCAAGCATCATGTGACGTCAAACCTGATGCAACATAAACTACCGAAATAAAACAAACTCTTATTTTACTCAACATGCATCTTATTTAAAATAATAATAATAATAATTGTAAAATTCTGCATTATCGAATACATTTATGTGACACTTTCTGTCCAAGTGTGTGCAATTAACAACTAATTATGTCAATCTCAAATGGTCATGTGTGTTTTTGTTGAATATCATATTTGATCCATCAGGCTTTTATGGCTCATATAATCTCATATAGTGAGAATATGGAGGAAAAAACAGCTCAATTGTATTCAAATATATGAATTTGCTGCAGATGCTGATATTTCTATGATAAATTCTGCTGCTTGTAATGTAACTCAATGAGATCTTTCTAACAGTACACCAGATCCCGACATAAAATGATCTAAATATCAGCGGTCGCTCTGTATCTCCAATAATATGTCTTAGTAAGATGAGACTGAAGTGATCCAAACATATAATGCTGATTGAGAGATGAAGAAATAAAGGCTCCTCAGAAGATGTGAGATGAAGATCATTCCTCCGCTGAGGAACAGTGAAAGTAAAGCTTCTGGAAACAAACGCTCCTCAAAAGATCCTGATGATCAGATTTGAGACTAAAAAATGATTGATGGAGAATCTGCTTCAGTCCAGTAAGAGTTCATCTGGAGATATGACTGCAGTTATTCTGACGCTTACTTGAGAAAAGTCAGTCAAGATTTGACAATGAAGCAGCAGCTGAAGGAGGACATTTGTACAATTACACTAAAAGAGCTTTTACTGGATAAAAAACTCTAAACTCTCAATCAGACGACAGAAGACATGGAGGAGATTGAGTGAGAAACAGGTTTAACAGCAAAGTTTGATCATTTAGAGGCCTCTGTATATTAAATATGATACAATAGCTTTATTTGGTTAATCAGCCAGGCCGATATCAATTCTGTAAGGAAACGCAAATAATTGTTAAGCATACTCAGCTGAACACATAACTAAACACGCTTTGTCTCTGCTGTCGCATTGTGCTTATTTTACTCATCTGTAATCTAAATGAAATGCTGCGCTGTCATATATTCAGCAGGAATCCCGGCTAAATATAATTTCTCTCATCCACTTACTGTGTTTGCAGAGACAGCGAATAGAATAATCAGATTTTCCCAGCGTGAACAACATATATGTTTGCAAACACTCAGGAGAGAGAGAGAAGGATAACTCGGATCCATATCATCAGGAGAGAATGAGTGACGGATTCCCATTACACAGATTACACTTTCCTGCGCCATCCATCACTCGGCCGTGGCCAATCAAAGCCGGCCCTCTGAGCTCAAACGCATGAAGACGAATGAATATGAATCTGAGAACGACCTTGAGCCGCGGCGCTGAAAATCCCTGACAAACCCGGAGCTTAACAACATGTTCAAGCCAGCTCAACGTGAGTGATCGTGTGGAAATCTGAGTTTGTGTGCTGAGCAGCGATGACCTTGATGAGCAAAGGGACATTTGTCTTTATTTCACTGTGAAATCACATTGGACAAAAATCCTGCTCTACTGTATATATATACACACACATTATACATTACATTTAGTCATTTAACAGATGCTTTTATCCAAAGCGACTTACAAATGAGGACATTGGAAGCAATCAAAATCAACAAAAGAGCAAAATGCAAGTGCTATGACAAGTTTCAGTTAGCCTAATGCAGCACACATAGCAAAAAAAAAAATTATTTGTTAATTATATAATAAATAAAAAGAAAACAAATAGATAGAATAGAAAAAAGAATAAAGAAAGCTAGTGTTAGAGGCCTTTTTTTGAAGAGAACAAGTAGTTAGAAAGCAAATAGAGTGCTTAAAGGGTCAGGTTTTTTTTTTAAATAGAAAAAATAGAATTGGAATAGAGAGTGCTAGAGTTAGAGGGTCAAATAAAGATGACATTATACGTTATATAGACTAGAAATGATGCAGGACGATTGACTGTTAGAATGCATTTATATGCCCTAAAATTTGAGATACGAGGGCAAAAAAATGAGTTTTGTCTTATATTTATTTCATATAATATAGTTTAGCAGTATCACACAAGCATAAGTGCTGTTTTTCCCAAATTGCAAATGTGATATTGATTTTATACATTAGTGCAATAAATAAGTAGTTAAGATTGTTGTTTTAGACACAATATTGCCAATTTTTGCTCAATTTTGCAAACAAAAACAGTAGACAAAGAAAGCAAAGTCACAGCTGAACTGTCGTGCTTCTCAGAGCAACACAATGGTGATTCGTTTCTGAATGAATCTGCATTTTGAGTGAATCATTCAGTTCAAAAAGACTGAATGAATCAGTTGAATGAATGATTCAATGACTCACTCATTAAGAGCTACTGGTGCTTTGTTTCATATTTAGAGTATAATTTCTTTAAAAAAGAAAAAAATATATATTTTCAATATTATTTTTAAACCCATTAATCTCTTATGTAATTCTATTTGCAGTGTAAATGCATTTAATGTTAAACCACATTGTAGCCTTAAACGTTTGTGCAATAAATTCTATGCTGAATCAAAATATTTCTATTATTACATTTTTGTAATGTCTATTCAATGTTTGTTTTTTTTTTCTCATTTAACACAGTAATGACTTTAAATGATATTTTTGGTGGGTAATTTCTCAGCCCAAATTGAGGTGCGATTAATTTGCAATTAAATTGAGGAATTAATCGGTACATTATATAATTAAGATTAAAAATTTTAATCGCCTGTGAATACTATATACATAATATATAAGACAAACCACATTTTCAGTCAGTGGTGTCAAACACAGCCAGTGGGGTGATTTGGACAACAATATAAAATAATAAATCAATTATTTTGAAAATTAAATAAAAGTATTATTTTTTTAATGTTAAGGCCAATAACTGATAAATGGCTATAGTACATTTGCATCGTGTTTCCCATCCAATAATTTATAAGACATTGACAATTGTAAACCTTAGCACTCTCAAAAGCATGCAAGCGTTATATAATGTTATAGAATAGTTAGTTGGACATATGCATAATTCAGGGTTTTGTCTTATAAATTACTGAATTTGATTCAAATATGCATTGAGGTAGCAAAAAGGATAAACAATTCTAATTCGCACTTAAGGAAGTAAAAACACAAGTAAGTGTAATTTTTAATACTACATTTCAATTTTGGCTTCTGCAACACTCATTTAATTGCCTGATCTGAACGTAGTTAAAAATCTAAAGAGATGCATGATGCATAGTGACAAACAAACCCACTGCACTTATAAAAACATACATTGTCCCACTGACCCATGCTTTAACATCATCTGCTTTATCTTTAGTCCATAATGCAACACAATGACTGAAGCTTTTTAGTGATGCTCACAAGAATAGAGCTTCACAAACACACACTTTTTGACAAAAGCGCCATTGAAAGCCCCTGAAGACACGACAGCATCTTA
>JAFVLL020002418.1:0-2500 GCA_021397915.2 Tor tambroides | reverse complement strand
GTTACAATTATTCATGAGCTCATACGGTGCATTATAATGTGCAATACAAGGCATAAATAATGCATTTAAGCTACTTTTAATATGCATTATACATAAAGGCTTTATGTAAAATGTTACCAACATTTCCAGCCATCATTCTGTCTGTTTCCACGATTGAATACTTACACACTACAATCTGGCACAGCCTCAAATATAGAAATGTGAATAAAAAGACTTAAAACATCCTGAATTTTCACTCATTTCAAACTAAAAGATGCTGTTGTAATAATGGAAACCTGAGATAATTTAAGCAGTATTATCTTAACATCCCTTTAGATGCTGGTTCTTGAATGGTTTTATTTATTTATTTATTTATTTATTTTTGCTCTTCAAATACAATAAGTATCAGCAAAATGTGACCTACATTTGGTTTTCAACCATTAAAAATGGGCAAAAATCCCCAATTTGCACATGCAGATGCATTGAGATCCACATATCTGTGGAACTGAACCATACATGGACTTAAAAATGAAGATACCAAAAGAAATGTTTGTTTTTAATTAGAATATAAAACATCTGACCCAGCAGAATATGTAAATGACAATCTCAGAAATCACATCCCAGGAGTTACATATCACTGTAATAATGGCATGAACAACAGTTAAAAGAGGAAAGCTCAGTCTCAGAGGATTCGGCTGTAAAATAAACAGAATAACTGGAGGATTATTACACATCTGACCTGAAATAAGCCCAGCTGTTTATATCCCAGCAGAGCTGTAAACAACATGTTCCCTCCCAAATATTACTATAACCATCATCAAAACACAAACTAACAGCAGGAATCCTCTCTTCAGCTCATGCAGCCTAATAATCCACTATAATCGGACAATCGCTGAGAAACACTTTCATGTAAACAACTGGAAAAATATGATCCGACTGAGCTCAAATGAGCCGAATTACATCTCTAGCCGGTGTGTGGTTTAATAAATATACCTAATAAATCAAACATTTCTCTAATACTTTATTTAAAGCCTTTATGTAAAGTATAATGCATTATATCATTTAAGAAATACTTGTAACCAAAGTTAAAATGCATTATAATATTGGAATATTATGAAATGTTATCATATGTTTATATCGCTGTGAAATGCTTTCATGTAAATAAGTGGAAAAATATGATCTGATTGAGCTCAAATGAGCCGAATTACATCTCTAGCCGGTGTGTGGTTTAATAAATATACCTAATAAATCAAACATTTCTCTAACACTTTATTTAAAGCCTTTATGTAAAGTATTATGCATTATATCATTTAATAAATACTTGTAACCAAAGTTAAAATGCATTATAATATCGGAAAGTTTATTTATCATGTGTTTTAATGCATATGTTTATCTCGCTGCGAAATGCTTTCATGTAAATAAGTGGAAAAATATGATCCGATTGAGCTCAAATGAGCCGAATTACATCTTTATCCGACTGAAAACACCTTAAATGATGCAGATCTTAATCTGTTAAATACAAGAATAATCACCATGTTTAATTCCAGTTGCTTTCAGATAAATGTTTTGAAAGCGTCACTCTTCAGTATTTACCATCAAAAAAATGACACACTTCAGCTTTAAGTGAAAGTAATCAGCATGAGACAGAAGTACTGCTGGTATATTTTTAGATGCATTATAAAGTCAAACAAAGCTGTCAAAGGTCAATCTTCAGCCAACTCAGCGTCTTTCTCTGACAGTGACTCTGCAATGTTTGACATTAAATGCTGTTATTTATATAAGCAGGAGTTTTGCTTGAAAAGTATAAAGACATTAATACTTTTACTCAGTAAGGATGCATTCAATTAATCAAAAGTGAGAGTAAAGACATTGATAATGTTAATAAAGATTTCAATTTCAAATAAATGCTGTTCTTTGAACTTTCAATTCATCTCATTCAAAGATTCATTCACTTGTTTTGTTCCCACACAGAGACAGATTTATTTAAATGTTCAATCTCATATTGTAAGTGACTTTTCTTTCTGTTTTAAAGATCTTTTCTTTGAATTGACTATAACAAAACCATGTTAATTGTGCATTCTTCTTTTCTTTTTTTTTTCTTCTTTGTTTTATTTATTTATTTTTTCACTGTGCTGCCTTAATGGTATGACGTTTTGTACTGTTTAATTAAAAAAAAAAAAAAAATTGCGATACACGCTCTGACGTTCAGATCTGAATCAAATGATTCGCTAAACCCGCTCTAAAGTCTCGATCTGAATCAAATGGTTTGTGAACCTACATGAAGTCCAGATCTGAATCAAATGATTCACTAAACCCGCGCCGATGTCCCAATCTGAATCAAATGATTCACTAAACCCGCACCGAAGTCCCGATCTGAATCAAATGATTCACTAAACCCACGCCGATGTCCCGATCTGAATCAAATGATTCACTAAACCCACACCGATGTCCCGATCTGAATCAAATGATTCACTAAACCCACGCCGATGTCCCGATCTGAATCAAATGATTCACTAAACCC
>JAFVLL020002417.1:0-26904 GCA_021397915.2 Tor tambroides | reverse complement strand
TAAAAAACAGTCACACACACACACACACACACACACACACACACACACACACACACACACACACACACACACACACACACATTAAGTGAAGCTATAAACTTTGTTTCATTCAAATGTACTTAGAAACCCATTTAAACAGATCCGCTTAATCCTACTGAATGTGCACTTGTAATGTACTTCAAATCTTAAAAGTTTATTTTTAAAAACTGTATTTGCAGAAAATAAAGTCATGAAATAAAAGGCCACTTAAGTTTAAATAAAGGAAGCTGACAACTGTTTCTTTAAACACACTTTAATATGTTTCTTTATGCATTTTAATGTACATTTTATCTTTTGTCATATTTTAAAGAAGTACAGATTTTGATGTGTTGACTAACATACTAAAGCACATGTAAATACTTGATTATAATTTAGTGTGTATACTCTAGTGTGTTATTCAGTACTTCATTTAAAGTAAATATATTTAAAATGTACAAAACTGGAATTTTCCCAACAACTTTTGTTAATTGTGTGCCACTTCTATTTGCACTGTGAAATAGGCTTAACAGTGTAGTAATGGACCGGATTTACTTTTTCTTGTGAACATCTTCTATAACACGTGCCTTGGCCTGACATGATCTATAATCTTAACTTTGACCCTAACAAAGATGGTGTTTATTATCCAAACATTCAGCAGAGGAGTCTGTTTAGATCCTCTTCCTCACAGACGTTTCCCTCAGTCTTCACCTCCACCGCTGCAAGAACACATGTCCAAACTTCCCTCGTGCTCCATCCAATACTAATAAACAATAGCATGTCGCTTTGGACTCTTGCTCTTCCTCCATAGGGCTGGGGTTATGTTAGGAGGGCTGGGTGGCTAGCACGTGGTGGGCTAATTTGTGGCTTGCTGACAGTTTAAAGGGACATCGAAAGTTGTGAGGTTTTTACGCTGTCACAGGATAATTAGAGTGTATCCGCGCAAGATAGCTTTTGACTGAGGTCAGCTGCCAGTTGTCCTTATCATTTAAGCTTTATGGATTTGATGCAGACATCAAGCTTTTGAGACTCCATGAAATCACAATTGGAGTTTTGTGGCTTTTAGTCCACGTTGCTAGCTTTGGGGCCGTCTATATACTACTACAGGTTTTTTAATTTTTTAATTTTTGATGGTAAAGACACATAAATATTAACATCCCCTTTCAGGGGATTGACAGCCTTTCTAAAATATAAAGGCAGCTGTATATTTTCATGTATAACAACCATGTGAAAAAATAAATAATAAACATGTTTTTTCCCCTAAATTATTATTATTAGGATTATATCACAGCATTAGCAAATGATTAGAATTGTTCAATTGGCTTATATATTGTCTTTGCACTCAAGCAAAAAAAAAAAAATAAAACAAATAAAAATAAAAATGAAAATCTGTAAATTAAAAGTTTCAGCATTTTTTGAATTAACATATATATATATATATATATATATATATATTTAATAACTAACGTTAATATGTTCTCTATAGGTTATTTTTTAAAAAGGGATGAGTCTTTTGATATATCCAGCCCCAATTTCCTGTTTAAATAGGAAATACATCAACAACAACAACAACAACAACAATAAAAATAAAATTAAATTAAATAAAAAAAAATAAAAAAATAAAAAAATGCTGCTATGTTATGTATCATTCTAGGAACTCTGTCTTAAGAAATTCTCATGTTTGCTCCATTATGCAGCAGGTTAGATGGATTATTGTGTTTCCATAAAAGAGTCATAGAGTTTCTGGGAACATGTAGCGGCCTCTCTGGAGAGTATCTTAAAATCATAGTGCATTTAACAATTCAAATTCACTTTCATGGCTGAAATCTGAAAGCTATTTTTTTCTCTTTTCCTATCAGAGCTGGATACAGGCCGAACCATGCTACTGTTTTGAGATCAGATCCATATGGTGGCATATCACATAGCTCAGTCTTTTCAAGGTCAGGTTTCACAAGGACCAATGTTAGCATCCACAGTCAGCCAATATCTTTTCATTTACTTGAATATATCTGACGTCTGTGGAGAGAAGAGATAGGACCTTTCAGTATGAAGTCAAAGGCGCACATTTATCACTATCTGAGATAATGTAACCCAGATGTGAGACCCTTATTTGCTTGAACATGCATATGATAAGCCTGTCATGAACATACAGTAGGACATAACCATATTACAGTCTGTGAAGTGAGTATTGATCATGTGCAATGCTGTACCATCTTAGATCAAAGCTTCCTTTACTGCACTTTATAAACATTGCTAGCTTTATAACATAAGAATTATTACTGTGTGTTGTGCTTTGCTTATGTAAAACTGTTACATGTGGGATATACAGTGGGTACAGAAAGTATTCAGACCCCCTTAAATTTTTTCAATTTTTTTATGTTGCAGCCTGATACTGCAATTGTTTAAATTCATTTTTTTTTTCTCATTAATCTATACTCCGTACCTCATAATGACAAAGTGAAAACAGGAATTTAGAAATGTCTGTAAATGTATTAAAAATAAAAAAACCGAAATATCCCATTTACGTAAGTATTCAGACCCTTTGCAACAAAACTTGAAATTTAGCTCAGGTGCCTCGCATTTCTCTTGATCATTGCTGAGATGTTTCTACACCTTGACTGGAGTCAAATTAAATTGATTGGACATGTTTTGGAAAGGCACACACCTCTCTATAAAAGGCCTCGGAGCTGAAAATGCATATCAGAGTGAAAAACAAACCATGAGGTCAAAGGAACTGCCTGCAGAGCTCAGAGACAGGATTGTATCGAGGCACAGATCTGGGAAGGCTACAAAAAAAAATTCTGCTGCACTGAAGGTTCCCAAGAGCACAGTGACTTCCATAATTCTCAAATGGAAGAAGTTTGGCTCAACCAGGACTCTTCCAAGAGCTGGTCGCCCAACCAAACTGAGCAACTGATGGATAAGGGCCTTGTCTAGACTGGTGACCAAGAAGCTGATGGTCACTCTAGTTGAGCTCCATGATCATATATGCAGATGGGAGAAACCTACAGAAGGACAAACATCACTGCAACACTCCACCGATCTGGGCTTTATGGCGGTGTGGCCAAACTCAATCCTCTCCTCAGTGAAGACACATGAAAACCCACTTGGAATTTGCAGAAAAGCACCTAAAGGACCCTCAGACTCTGAGAAACATGATTCTCTGGTTTGATGAACCTCAATTCTACGCATCATGTTTGAAGGAAACCAGCTCTGCTCATCACCTGCAGAGTACCATCTCCAAAAATAAAGTGTGCTGGTAGCAGCCTCATGCTGTGGGACTGTTCTTCAGCAGCAGGGACTGAGGGACTCATCAGAGTAGAAGAAAAGCTCAATGCACCAAAATATTGAGGTAGCCTTAATGAAAACCCAGTCCAGAGCATTCAGAACCTCAGACTGGGCAGAAGGTTCGCCTTCCAACAGGACAATGAACCTAAACACACAGCCTAGGCAACACAGCAGTGGCTTAGGGACAACTCTGTGAATGTCCTAGAGTGGCCCAGCCAGAACCCTGACTTGAACTCTATCGAACATCTCTGGAGAGACCTGAAAATGGCTGTCCACCGACGGTTCCCATCCAACCTGACAGAGCTTGAGAGGATTTGCAAAGAAGAATGGCAGAAACTCCCCCAATCCAGGTGTGCAAAGCTTGTTGCATCATACCCAAAAAGACTTGAAGCTGTAATTAATGCCAAAGGTGCTTCAACTAAGTATGGAGTAAAGGGTCTGAATACTTATGTAAATGTGACATTTCGGTTTTTTCTTTTTAATAAATTTACAGACATTATTAAAATTCTGTTTTCACTTTGTCATTATGAGGCACAGCATGTAGATTAATGAGAAAAAAAATGAATTTAAACAATTGTAGTATCAGGCTGCAACATAAAAAAATTGAAAATATTTAAGGGGGTCTGAATACTTTCCGTACCCACTGTATTCTACAGTTAAACAAAAAATATAAAACAGTGTGCAGCTTGTGTGTGAGCCTACTTGTCACTGACCAAATGATTGATAAGTCTTGAATATACTTATAAGATTCTTCACTGGAATGTATTGTTTCATGAGAACCTTTAACATCCATGGAAACTTTCCATTGCACAAAAGGTTCCTTACAGTGGAAAAGAGTTCTTTAGATTATTAAAATGGAAGAACTGTTAAAACACCAATTTTGGAACATTTATTTTATCCCAAAATGGAAAACCAAAATGATCAGTATATCTGTAGGATAAAGCTAAGCATTTTCTAAGTTTTAGTATCAGTCTATGAAACAGGTCAGAGATTCCTGTAAATTAATGATAACTGGTATATGTGTCAGGTCTGTGAAGTCTTTTCACATGACAAGAGGCAGCTCTTTGCACAGTGTAAACATGCTAAAGGGTAAATGTGTATTTAGGCAACATTTGAAACCAGTTAGAACAGAAAAGCATCGTTACTGCCTAATATCCCTTAATGGTGTAGGAACAGAGAGAAACAAACAATTATGGGAAAATGAAACAGATGAAACTAGATGAAAGTGTGGGAAGGACCTGTTTGAAAAGACCTTATGATTATTGTTAATCACCTATCTTACTTTAACATTTTTTATAGTGTTATAATATAGTAATTACATAGTTATAACAATACAAATACTACAGGTATGACCTCTCCTTATATGAGTGGCATCCCTGGACCTCAGTGGACCATCAAGTGAAGCCTTGATTGTAAAACAGGTGAGTGATTGAAACACAGTGAAACCTGAGCTACACTGATACATCAGCAGCTTCAGTGCTGCTCCAGTGAGAAGTGATCATTAAGACAGTTAATGATAGAGTGAGATGCTAAGGACGCGATGAGCTCTGTCAAGCAAAGAGGGCAGAGTTTCCTCTCACATGAGAAATCAAAGCAGCTGCTTTTACCTGAACTAATGAAGTTTTTTTTTTTTTTGACGGACTTGTAATATTGAAACTAATATAGATGCATGAAAGGGGCCACTTAATAGTGACCAGCAGTGAAACCTCAAACATTTCTTATTCTATTCTTCCACGAACAAATTATGTGAGCCACAAGAAGAATTGCTCTTAAGAATTTTTAGAGATTGGGGATTTGAGTGAGAAACCATTGTGCAATAAAGATTTCTTCTGGGCTTATTTTTTACCATCTGCATACTGCATCTCTATATTGACAACACATTTTGGATAATACATTACACCAGTTTTTGACATTATGAATTGGACAGTTACAGTTTTTTAATTATTTGTTTCATTTATGTGTGGTCTAGCAGTAGAGCCCAGCAGATTTGCGGCTGGACTTCTTGTAAACTCAAAACAAGTAGCGTTAGCAAGGCCTTGTGCATTTGATTATCTTTTAAATGGGTTTTGTATATTGCATTAGTCTTGAAACAGTTTTCAGAGATTTTGACTGAACAAAACATACTCTCGAAGCAGTACACAACAGTGTCGTTAGTGCCCAAGAAGATGAGTTCCTGGCTAATGTTTCCTTTAAACGGTCACGCTTGTAAGCTCAGATTGCCTCATGCAACAAGATCATATTTTAGATCATTCTTTATTTAAATTGTTTTGCAAATGGGTATTTTTTTTTGTTTGTTATGCAGTACCTTTTGAAGTCTGTAGCTTTCGAAACTGCATACAAAGCTTGCTTGTGTTGTGTTGTAATTTCTATTCCAGGCTTTCAAAGAAATATGCTCTGCTCAACATCAGGCGCTTAAACTTTATTAATTCTAACTTGACGGTTTACACAACAGTAAGAAAATGGTCAGGATGTGAAATACATGGAAATAAACATCACAGAATTCATCAAATCCATTGCTAATACCTACTAATGTGTGTGCTGTTGTTTTCCCATCAAAATGATGTCAGTTGCTGGAAGAAGATGTCATTAAGGACCTGGTTTTTGTTAGTTAAAGGGGTTTTTACAAAAATCTACAGAGACGGAAATTAAAGACACGGGGTAAACCTATAATTTCATATTGATTAAAACCATTTCCAAGAAAACAGTAAAAATACAACAAAACAGCTTCTCTGGGATGATTTTCACATCTGTGTGAAGGATGAAATTTCAGGGCAAATGTGAGAAATCCTTAAACATATCCTAAAGCTTATGCAAGTACCTAAAAAAGCCTATCATGATAATTATACTGTTCTAGGTTTCACGTTCATCTACCCATAATGCCTTTGCTCCACAGAGAGCGTGTGTTAATACTCACAGCTAGTTTTTCTCAAAATGATTGAGTTAGTACAAAAGCCCAGGGCATCTCACGCTCGACCCTCATACTCTCACTCAAAGCCCCATTAGCGTCTGCTCACTGAGCCAACACAACAGGATCTGTAGTGTATGACCCATTTAGCGTGTAAGTTGGAGATGTTAGAGGCTTTACTGTGGGAATCATAAGAAGGGAGCGCAAATCTTCCATTTGATGAGGACTATCCATTAGCTCAGTGGAACAAAAACAAGGAGGATTGGACAATATGTGTATGTGTGAGATTGGGCATTCTGTCACAAAACAGCATCTGAAGTGGATTATCCTCATAGTGAGTTCATCGGGGACGGCCGTAAGCCCACAGCTCTTCCAACAACACTCATTTCACACGATGTGTCATACACTGTAAACTCACCATCATCTGTGTGGGGGGAAATACATTACAAGTAACTCGAGTTACATAATTACATTACTTTTTTCAAGTAAGAAGTAAAGTTACATGTTGCTTGTTAAATTTACTTGATAATATTCCAGTAACTTTTTCCAAACAAGTAATGTGTTAGCTAATCACAATACATTTTTTGTATTAAAAAATGACGTTAACGTTACACTGTGAAAAAAAAAGAAAAGAAAAGTTGAGCCAACTTAAAATTTTAAGGCAACCAGCTTCAGCAGATTTTTGAGTTCTCTCAACTAATTTTTGTAGGAAATTCTCAACTTTTTGTTGTATAAACTTAAAACAACAAGTTGAGAAAACTCAAAAATCTGCTGAAGCTGGTTGCCTTAAAATTTTAAGTTGGCTCAACTTTTTTTTTTTTTTTTTTTTTTTTTTACAGTGTACATAAGCAGGTAAGTTTTTTCAAGTAAGGAAAAAAGCCTTATGTATGTGTGTTTTAATTGTACACCTTAATATCAATGTTACCTCTTTAAGTATTTACACCATTATACGCAAGATACTTTTTAAAATAAGTTATGTCTAATTAGGGAGCATTCATTTTAAATGTTAAGGGAATCTTTTGCATAAAGAAAATGCTGTCACATTGTTTTCAGATTTTCATTTTTACATTGATTGCAGTGCATGATTGATTACTTTTTGATTACTTTGAGTTTGCAGGTTCGACTGCCATAAATGTTGTCTTGACGTAATTTTCTTGACAATTGATCTTTACATTTATGTGTGCAAAATATGTTGATGGTATAAACACTTGTCCACAGCAAGCACAATCAATCAATCAATCAATCAATCAATCAATCAATCAATCAATACACACATACATACATACATAATTAAATAAATAAATGCCTCCCAAACACATCAATTCTATTCTGGAGTACAGTCAGCAATTAGTAGAAAAAAATGATGCAGAAGTATCATAATGTTATTTTCCATTACTACTATAAGTAATTGGTTTTCAGAATGAGTAATGCAATACTGTAATGTGTTACTTTTAAAAGTAACCTTCCCCTATGCTGCTCATTAATATGTATAAACTCTATGAATTTGTGTTACTTGCAAATTGATTCCCAAAGAGATGTCTGAATCGTTTTTATCTTGTTATCATGTTAGGCGGATAACCCAATCATGCCTGGCACATGATGGCCTACTGTACAGTTAGTTCCTCTGCTGATACGACTTGTGTATAGCCAAGCAAATTTGATTAAAGATATTAGATAACATCTTATCTAGCGGGTCATACCTCCTGTATTTCCAGAAAAGCTTCACAACAGTCTCCAGCTACACAAAAGGTCAGGGTTTTAGCTCGTATTTGTTGTAAGATGAATAGCAAATGAATAGCAATCTTTGTGTATGGCTTGTATGGCACAAAGCTGTTGATGCAGAGACAAAACAATGACTGCGGACTGTGCGGTTATGTAACTGAACACAGGTTAGTGAAGGGTGAGTTGTGATTATTGTGGGAATGTAGATGGTCTTATTGTGCGGGACATGCGATTTGTGATGTTCAAGCAATAAGCAACATAATCTTCAAGTCAAGTGTACATTGGAAACATAAAATAGAAACAAGAAACTACACAATCAGGAAAAAAAAACTTGCAACATTATTTTCATCTCTCTCTCTCTCTCTCTCTCTCTCTCTCTTTCTCTCTTTGTGTATGTGACGCTTGACTTTTGAAAATCCTCTTATTCTCACCAAGTCTGCATTTTAATATATTTTAAAATGTAATTTATTCTTGTGATGGCAAAGCTAAATTTTAAGTATTACTCTAGTCTTCATTATCACACGATTCTTCACAAATCATTCTAATATGCTGATTTGCTGCTTAAGAAACATTTCTTAGTATTTTCAGTGTTGTTTGCAGCTTAATGTATTTGTGAAGCTAAATTGTAATAATATTTCACAATGTTACTGTTTTACTGTATTTTTAATCAAATAAAATCCTTGGTGAGCATAAGAGACTTAATTTAAAAACAATAAAAAATATTGCAGACTTCAAACCTTTTGAACGTGTGTATAAAAATATTATGCAATATGGATAATGGATATAAAAGCGATGTGTTTGGATTTTATTCTTGACAAGCTTTATGACATTCATTTACCAGGGCTGCATTTCCCAAAAGCATCATAAGTACATTGTAGACCCATTGAAACCAATGGAGCTACAATCACCTTAGACTTATGATGCTTTTGGGAAACGCAGCCCAGATAGATAGATAGATAGATGAATTAATGATTATTTGCATTCTAGAAGTTTCTCATATATGTGAATGTGTGTGTGTGTGTGTGTGTGTTTGTGTGTGTGTATGCTCTGCTGCCTTCTGTCACTTATCAGTCTGACTGTGATTACTCATCAGCCAGAGCCCCGACCAGCACGGCGCCTCCTCTTATCTGAACACATCACACTGTCTTACCTCATTGTCTCTGAGGTGGCTGAGATTGAGGGCCTCTGTTTCTTTCATTTCTCTCTTGTCCCATCCCTAAATATCAGTTTTATTTGTTTTTTTTTGCTTTTATCCTAACAGTTATTTCTGATGTTTCTTTTTCTTCTCCCCTCTTAATTTTTCTTCTTTCCCAAATTGTTTTTCTTTTTCTTTCTCAGACTTCCTGTTTGGGGCAAAGCGTGGGCTAGAGCTCTGTGCTTCACACTGGATGAAACAAACAGTCTTGTGATGGCAGATGCGCCTCTGATTTCATTGTCTCCAGTCAAAGGCACATTGTCTGAGTGTGATTTGGTTTGGTTTCAATCTATAGAGGCGCCACATGACATTATCTCCTGTGGAAAGAGCACAACTAACAGGCAGCGCATATGTTCTGAGCACCTCACCTCTGTCTGATAGGTTAAGAGAGGATAGAGCTGTCATGGTGGCCTGTGCCTCACTGTAATTGAGTGTAGGCGTGTGTGTGTTTGTGTCTGTGTAGTAAATAGACTGGTTTTAATCTGAGTGAAGTTGGAGTATCTCAGTTTCCCTCGATCAATGAAGCTCTCAGACAGACATTTCCACAGAGGCCACACAAAGCACAAGCAAAGAAACAAAAGCTATAGACATTGACACACAGTAATGATCTAATTAATGATTGTCTTAATATAGTAATACATGTACTCTCTGTATGTTTAACTGAGTAATCAAAATTAACACATTCTAAATGCAAAAACAAAAAACAAACAAACAAACAATAAATAAAAAAATAAATAAAATAAAAAATAAAAAGCGCTTTGAGAAGTTATGACATGTTAGCCAACATTTTTGTTGGCTTTTAGCCAATATTCATTCATTCATTCATTCATTCATTCATTTGTTCATTCATTTGTTCATTCATTCCACAAAACAAAAGTGTGGTAACACATTTATGTGTCAACAAGCACTATCATTCAAATATGACAACCTCTCACCTTGTTTGGGAAAATCCTGAAAGAAAGAAAGAAAGAAAGAAAGAAAGAAAGGGGGGAAAGGGGGCAAAATATTTTTGTCATCTGCTTCATTTGGTAACATTTTTTTTTTTCATGAGAAAAGTATTAAAGTTAAGTTTCTGTGCATTACTGTCCTGTTACACATTATACAGTATATGGCTTCCATTTCTTGTAGCACTTATGTTGGCTTACTGTGCGTATACATGCATATTAAGTCTTCTTGTTTACTATATTCAACTGTACAATGTTCAGAACAATGACACAAACTCCCTTAATATGAATATTATCTGCTGAACATACAGTATGAAAACTCTTTTGTACTTACTTCTGTATGTGCCATCAAAAACAAAACGAAACAAAACAAAACAAAACACTTAAATTAAATATTGATAACATCCAAAGCATTTTAAATATTATGAAACAAGATTCAAATATTACCAAATTTTTGATACTGCAAGTAAATATATGGGAATATATATGTGTTATATGTTATTATATTTATTTTAATGCTATGTATTATATTAGTATAATAAATTATGTATTATAACATTTATTATATGTTAATATATTCAGTATTATAAAGAAAAGTAAATAATATAACTATATTATTATAATATAGTTATATTAACTAAAATAACAATAACGAATTATTATTATTATTATTATTATTATGCAAAATATACTTTCAAGCTTACATGGACAGATGGCAAATGGTTCATTTTGGATAATGGGGTATTTTATTAATTTATTATTTATTCACTTTTTGTCCCCCCCCCTGCACCTTTTCTTTCTCATTAACTATTACCATATAATTACCCAGAAGATACTGATCAAGAGGTGAGCGCTGAGCAAAGAACATGGAGGTGGCTCTTTACAGGTACAAAGCCCCCTCTCTCTCAGAGGTGAAAAGGTGTCCCTCCAGCTGCCTTTCTGTGTGCTTGTGTCTGATAGCAGCGCCTGAAGGCTTCCCCTTCCTCTGGGGGTTGAGGGTGGTTGCTCTGGTAATGGATATGGTTGGAGGAAGCTGACCCCGGGCCTGTTATTAGCCAGCCTGGCTTCATTAAAATGGCTTATTGTTTGATACAGTGCTCATATTCAGCCCTACGGAGGCCCTTTCACAAGAGGTACTTTATTTATCAGCACTTATAGGAGACTAATCCTGTGACCTTTGCACCTGAGAGAAACCCTGCCGCCCACTCTGTAATTTTCTTTCTAAGATTTAAGTTTTCAGCTTCCTCCTTCTCTTCTTCTGGTCAATCTATTGTTCCCACATCTGGCCGGGCACGATCCACAGCTTCTCCATGGATCCAGAGGTGTGATGCAGGTGCTTCCAGGCCTTGCATGTCGACTCCTTTTCCTCTCGTCTCGGGAGAAGCTTAACAGCCTCACAGAGGAAGAGCAGGACTTGTTTCCGGAGGGCTTTGGCTCTTCAGATGACCGTCAGGGCATTCGGTATGTCCTGGGCAGCCCGCGAGATTTATAATCCCGCTCTGCTCTTTCTGCTTTCAAAGGACCTCTGGGAGCAGAACGGCAAATTGCTTCAACACATGGAATGATTCATGGATTCAAGGCACGCATGAAATGGTCTCAAAATGGCAGCAGATGATGAAACAGGATGTGAAGGGACTTAAGGCTGTATACCTTTGGAAGACTCTAGTGATTCCATGTAGCTACAGTTGCATATGGCATAGTGGGGTCTATTGTCACAAATATCATAAAAAAATTCATATAGGAGTTGCAAGAATCTGTGTATAGTTGAAGAAAGCATACACATTACGTTATGAAAATTAACCATGGTTTTATTTTAGTAAAAGTGTAGTAACCATGTTTTTTGTTGCATTGATTACCATTTGTATAACCACAGTTTTATTACAAATACCATGGTTAAATTATGATTAGTGTAGCAAGACCATGGTTAATTTGTGGTTACCATTTTTTTGGTTTTGTGTGTTTTTTTGGTTTTATTTGCAGTAATAACCAAGGTTAATTTTCGTAAGGGAGCTGCTAATGAGGTGTGCTATCACTTTTCTAAGGGATCTGACTTGAGTGTTGCCAAGTCTGTGGTTTTCCTGTGGAATTGGGCTACTTTAACACTGTTGCCATGGGTTGTTTTTCATGTCTGCAGGTTGAAGCGACCCCAGTAACGTTATATTTAGCCGAATTTTAAGATCAGAAGTGCGAATTTTACCAGGGGAACCCCACCAAAAAACGTGTATTTTATTTAGTTTTGAATAACAATTGGTCGGGTTTTGTTGTGAAAAACCTGGCAACCCTGTCTGACAATTTTCACTTGGTAGATAAAACAAGTGAAAATTCCATTGTAGACACAACATATCATACAGATCAAAGAGCCACTTCTGTCTTAGTAGACCACCTAGCAACCTCCTATTACACTTTAACAACCACATAGCAACACCCTATATTGAGTGTTAATGCAGTTAATGCAAAAACAAGCCTGTAAACATGCTAAGACATGCCAGAAGTCTGCTAAAAACGCTATTTCAAAACATGTTAGAATCATGTTACCAAAGTGCCAAAACTATGCAATATGCTAAAACATTATAGAATGGCACAAACAACATGCTATATAACAACATGCTAAAAACATGCAACTAATTTCCGTAGAATATTTTCAAATGTTTCTTCTATGGCATGATAATATTCTTTGGAGATAGTAGTTGGATAGAAGAAGAATTTAACTTGCAAAAAAGTAATTTTATGTTTATATGTACCGTGGTAGTACATTTCATTCTTTTAAAAAGTTTAGTACTAAATGTAATAATTTTTATGGTGATGCCATCATTATATTATCATACTATAAATGCAGGTTTTTCTGTGTTAGTGTTTAAGGAACTGTTGTTTCGTGACAGAATAAGAAAGAACGTAGGATGAGCCATGCTTGTCATAACACTGCCATGTGGAATCTGTTTGATAGCATCTGTCCCTTTCTCTTCCTCCCTCTCCTTCTCTACCCTAATTGAGACATTTTATGGGCCAGCAATAATGACCATGTAACAAGATTTTTATGAGCATGTTCACTGTTTAAAAAGGTACATGACTGCAGTGTGTTGTGCAACTGAATTCTCCATTTCACCTTCTGACATGATTTTATTACATACTTCATTATGTTACACTTGCACACTTGGAAAAACAAGAAAAAGATGCTTGACACACAATGCAACAATTGTATTTACTTGCACGCATTTAATATAAAGACATAAAATAAAACCCAAACATTATTACCTAAGCCATGCAATGAGTATCTTATTAGATAAAGATTGGTTGGCAGTGTTGTATTTTTTGTTTTTACAAAATACTTGCTTTTGACTTAAAGCTCATTCAGCAAACACACAATGGATCCTTTTAGAAAACCAACTTTTATTTACAGCCAGATATGATAACTTATATGGGCCGTAAACTATTCATCTTAATGTAACAGAAATTATGGCCTGCCAGAAATAATTTCTTCTAAGAGACCAATCTTTGAGAAATACTGTTATAACTTTTAACTGTTAGGGAGCTATTAAGGAGTATCACATTATTTAACGACATACCATTAGTATAGTGTATCCAAGTATACAACCGTGTGTTGAATCAACCTTAACTCCTACCAGATACGAGCCATCCACGCTCCCTCTCCCTCCAGGCCAGTATCATTCTTGCATGTTTTTGGGGCGACAGGTCGTTTCCTGTGAGCGTTTATTTGTGCAGATGGATCGGCGGTAAGGGAAGATGATATCTAATCACCTGTTCCTGTGAGGCACAGAGCAGGTCTTTGTGTATTCATTCTGACTAGCCTGACCATTCTCATAAGGAACCACAGGCAGGTGACAATAAGGAGGGGAGGGCTCTGCTATTGTTTAGGGCACAGAATACAAAGTGGGCAGTTCACATGACATATCATACCAGTGCCCTTCAAGGGATGTTCTTTTAAAACAATTTAAAACTGTTTTCTGATAATTTTATAATTGTTATTTGTGCAGCTCTTACGACCTATACTCATTGAGAGACAGAATAATTATACTTTCAAATAGGCCTGCTATAAATAAAAATGGAAGAAAAAATATTGCTGTTTAAAAGGTTTTGAAAATAATAATAATAATAATAAATTGAATTGAATTGAATGAATTATTAATTGAAATTAAATGAATTTTTTTTGTTTAAATTTATATTAAAAGCAATTAGCTGAACTTTACATTGCTTTTTTGACCCACTTAAGTGGGACTATTTTGCAACTTTATACGGTTTCAAAATGTGTGTAAAATGTAGTTACCAGAATTTATTATAAACTAATATGTGACGCTGGACCACAAAACCAGTCTTAAGTCACTGGGAAATATTTGTAGCAATAGCCAAAAATACATTGTATGGGTCAAAATTATCCATTTTTCTTTTATGCCAAAAATCATTAGGATATTAAGTAAATATTATGTTCCATGAAGATATTTTGTAAATTTCCTACCGTAAATATATTAAAACCTAATTTTTGATTAGTAATATGCATTGCTAAGAACTTCATTTGGACAACTTTAAAGGTGATTTTCTCAATATTTTGATTTTTTTGCACCCTCAGATTCCAGATGTTCAAATATTCGTATCTCAGCCAAATATTGTCCTATCCTAACAAACCATACATCAATGGAAAGCTTATTTATTCAGCTTTCATATGATGTATAAATCACAATTTCAAAAAATTGACACTTATGACTGGTTTTGTGGTCCAGGGTCACATATATACTTACCTGTCATTTATACTGTCATGTCTGTTGAAACGTGTTTATGTATTTAAATACATTTGTAATTATGAAATTGCATTTTAGTACATTTAAAATATATGAACTAAATGTAATTTTGAATCACATTACACAATACACATTACATATTAATTATAATCGAGTACTTGATGTGCTTTAGTATGTTAGTATTTAGAGCATGAAAAAATTTAAAATAATGAAAATGATTTACAATGTAATGTTAATTGTTTAATTTAAAATTATTAAAAAGTGCACTTTTAAAATGGTCCTTTAAGAAATATTGTTATGAAAAGTGTCCACTCTTGAAGTACACTTAATTGGTCTTTAATTTTGTCATTATTTCATCTGCAAATACAACTTTTTTTTTAAAATATACTTTTAGGATTTGAGGTAGATTACAAGTTCAGTTTCAGTAATATTAGGCATGCTTGTTTCACATAATGGTGCTCAATGATAAAATCTACAACAGCTATGAATCAACAGAGCTGTTAGTAATATAGCAGTGTAGCACAGGGATTTTCAAAAACTATATTTTCAAATGGAAAGATGGCAGTTAATGATGTTTAATAAAACACCCCTTACCCGCAACTACATTCCCAAAATCGCGAAAGAAAGAAAGATCAAGACTTGATGAACAAAGGGGAAAGCTTTAATGATTTGTCCGCCCTCAGCTCTGTGATCTCCACTGTTTACACAAGGCAGTGGCTTTTTGAGTGAGCTGCGCTTGTGTCAAATTGCCAAGACAAAATAAAAAGTCAGGCGAGCATGTGTTTCTGATAAAGCATGTACAGTACACGTCAAGGTAGAGGCCAGCTCTTTTACATGCCTCAGCCATGTAACGTGTAGTCATGTTTCTGTTTTGTAGCTCTGTGGACAGGGAGGGAAGCGAAAAGGAGAGGGATGGCGTCGAAAATGACTCTGTCAGATCTGTTTGGCCGTTCTGAAAGCAAAAATATGGTTTCGTTTTCCGCAACTATTGGATAGTCACGTCCTCCATATGTCCACATTAGATTCAGTCTATCAAAGTCCAGAAAACATACTCCTCAGAGTGAAGACACAAAGGGAGATTTGTAGGGCTTTGTTACTCTTGATTCGGCTGAGAGGAGATTTCTGAGGTCAAACTGTCTTAATGTGTTTACATTTTGGCACTGAATGAAGATATGGCACGTCTTACATGTCTTGTAGCCCATGTCCACTCCACCCATGACTTAATTGGACACACACACAAAACAACGCTTAAACTGGACCATCTCCCGCGGGACATTCTAACAGCCAAACACTCTGCATGAATCTGCTCAGACAGTCAAATCAGCTGGACAAAATCTACTAAATAAGCGATAGACGTGTACTGTACGTGCCAGAGCAAAAACAAACACTTCTCGCTGTCAATGAACGGCCAAATTTCATCTGTGGGTACACTGGACTGTTTGTTTTTAAAAAAGATGAAGATAGACTTTAAGAAAAGATTTATGCAGCTTTTGTATAGATTAAAAAACGTTCTTAATAATGATTGTGGCACAATGTTCAGAATCAATTCAGTTGCACAAATGTAAAGTGAAGTTGTTTTTTCCTCATTAAAAAAATGTTACACAGAAACGAATACGACTTTTAAAAAAAGTAAACATAAGAGCAGTCATATCATAATATGAGAATATGTAATAAATAAATTACTGCTGACTGTGAATAGAACATTTAACTGAACATCAGCATTGGTAACTAGTAAAAACATTAATTTTGCATGATGCTTCCTCTACTCCACTGTCAGTATCAGTCCGAAATGAATGCCATATTAGTCAGTGCTATGTTTGGAGAAATTAAGAAAAAAAAAAAAAAAAATCATGGCATTATGAAATGGTAATAAGAAACCAACAAGCATTACCAGATTAATCTCATGTCTTTTGTTCTGCAGAAATGAACATTTATTCAGCTTCTTATTTAGATGGGTAACACTTTACAATCAGGTTCATTAGTTAACATTAGTTAACATTAGTTAACATGAACTAAGAATGAACAATACGTTTACAGCATTTATTAATCTTAGTTAATGTTAATTTCAGCATTTACTAATGCATTATTAAAATCCCAAGTTGTGTTTGTTAACATTAGTCAATGCACTAAGAACTAACATGAACTAACAATGAACAACTATTTTTATTAACTAACGTTAACAAAGATAAAGAATAAATAGTGTAGTAAATGTATTGATCATTGTTTGTTCATGTTAGTTAATACTAATGTTAACAAATGACACCTTATTTTAAAGTGTTACCTTTAGATGTCACATTATTTCTATCTTCTCTCATTTCCTCTGTCTGTCTCTCAAGTTTATTTCCTCCTCTAAAGATTTCTGAAACATTGTTCATGAGCTAAAAAGAATTGAGAGGCCACACAAGGATTATGTCGGCCTCTTAAAGCAGTGTTTATATAGTCCTGGGCTGAAAGACTGCAGAGCGCTTAGGAGCTGTTCTGAGACTGGAGCCAGAGCAGTGAGATCAGGATGCTGTCTGCCACTTACTGAGACTAAATGATTTCCTCCAATCCAAAGATTTCTACTGGGAAATCCTACCCGGCTCACAAAATTGCTTCCGGAAAAAATGTTTATCTAAGTTTTTTTTTTTGGTAGTTATGAATGATTATTTTCAGAAATGTAATACATTTTTTGTACATTCAATTACACAAAGTTCCATTTTGTTAAAGAAAAATAATTTTGAAACTCCCAAAAGATAGACAGACAGACAGACAGATAGAGAGATGGATAAATAGATATTTTTGTACATTTTCTTATTCAGTGATAAAACAGCCATGAGATATTTACATGCCTAAATGGGAGTTTGGTAATTTTTTATAATGAAAAAGTTAACGTGACATTTTTCAGCCAAATATTAGTGCTGATACCTGACCTTAGACAGTGAACCGAAAACTCCCATCATTTTTTTCTGTCAGGCTTTTTCAGGGGTGTTTTTTTATTCATCGGTAACTAGATGTGAGTGACTAAACATTTGTGAGGGTGGACAGAGGGGAGGATGATAGATAGATGTGTGTGTTTGTGTGTGTTCGTGACTGTGTGTACTACACAGCTGGGTCTGTGTAATTCCTGGCAATGAGTAACTATTCTCAAATGATTACACCTTTTCCACACTGAAATGAATTTATCACTTGCATTGTCACCTCATGTTTCTTCCTTTGAGATGTTCCCTTAGTCAGCTTACAGCCATTTGTTAGCACATGCCTGACTGAGTCCATGAAATGAGGAAAAGCTCCATTTTACATGTGGCCTGTTGTACACTGATCTGAGGCTTAATTTTTTTTTTTTTTATCATTGCTTGAGTATGTAATAATAATAAACCAAACCAAAACACATGATTTCTTTTTATTGTTGTGAGTAGAAAAGTGCAGTTACAACACCATCTTTTAACTTTGTCATGACAGTATTTTCCCCCCTGATGGCTACTGCACAAATTAACAATGTTCTTTTGAGTCGTTATTGTTATATGGTGTGGATTTCCCTGTTCTCATAGAATTATAGCTATAGTTACTTGATATAACGGGTCTTAAAAGCTGAGCTTCGAATACAGGTTCACAAGGGACCCAACTTCACTGTACAGGGGAGAAAGTAACCAGTTGAGTTTTTCACACACCACTTTCTCATCTGTTGTAAATAATGGCCTCTGGAGACACGCAGGCATGAGGTTAATGAAAAACAAGGAGAAGCGGCTTCCTGGGGGAGCAGAAGATTTCAGGGATGTTTTGGAATAACTCCATATTGTTTTCTTTGAACATCTTATTTAGACATCGAATGTGAAGTCACAGACATAAGCAATTTGTTCTCACTCTTTGGTCAGTTTCCCCTCCCACCTATTTTTCTTCTTCATGGTTGAACATCTGTATGGAATCATGCTCATACCATGAACTTGTGAGTGAGATCTTGTGTCTGTAAACCTGCAGATTTGACTATTTTTGTTGCTGTTTGGCACTAAATAGTGTATTCTAAGCATAAACAGGAATGTTTCTTGACCTTTGGTTGATTTTGGTATACTGGAAATTCTGAGAACAGTCTGAGACATTGTTGAGATCTTTTCTGAAATTATCTGTGAGATTGCTGACGTGTTTTTCGGGAGAAGATCTGAGAAGAAGGAGGCTCCTGTTACTCAGAAAACCTTCAATTTGCTGTTTAAAAGAAATTATATTGAGATATCAAAGAGATCTTATTTGAAATGTTTTTCATTCTGCAGTGATTCATCTTTATTTCTTAACTCCTCCTCGACATCCTCTGCTCCTCTTCCCAGCCTTGTCTCGGTACATGGCTGCCCGTACATCTGGAACTGGGCATGTTCACAGTGCCTCCTCTCTGGTTTTGTGCTTTCGGTTGATTATATTACCCGTTCTGAGTTCTTTCTCCCATCTGAGGGGGAGGAAAACAGAAGTATGAGCGCCAGGGTCAAGTGGTGATTGCTGATGTTGTCTCCTCTAAACATATGTTTAGTCCTCGCTGAGCGTATGCAGTTCCCCCACAGTTTGGTAACCATTAAGGGACTTCCTAAGTCAGTTCCGGAGCCAGGTCTCTGAGGACGAGAGGAGGGGTTTAAGGTGGGGTTTTGATGGGGGAATGGGGCAAAAGGTGGTTGGGTCAGTTTGGATATGGTTAGGGGTTAAATTGGTCTGCAACAATCCAGAAGAGTTGAACCTTTGATTAAAAAACAAAACAAAACTGTTATTATTGCTTGTCAATCTATTAAATTCACATTTCATCTGCATTTAGTGAGCGTAAAAAAAAGTTTGGTAACACTTTAGAATAGGGAACACTTATTCACTATTAACTGTGACTTTTTCCTCAATAAGTCCCTAATTTGCTGCTTATTAATAGTTAGTAATGTAGTTGTTAAGTTTAGGTATTGGGTAGGATTAGGGATGTAGAATAAGGTCATGTAGAATAAGCATTAATATGTGCTTAATTACTACTAATAAATGGCTAATATTCTAGTAATAATAGTTAAGAGACCCTAAAATAAAGTGTTACCAAAAGTTTAAAGTTCATTACATTAGACATTACGTCAATGTCCTGTTTGATGCACCATATTCACTCAGAATGCCAATGTTCTCCAGAGCAGCAGGGGATGCTGCACGCATCTATTAGACACATGTCCCACCTTGTTGCACAGCCTGCATGCCATTTTTATAAAATCACAAAACAAAATGTAACCAAATACATCCTGTTTATAAAATTTTGCTACAGTTATTTAGGATGTCTATGTGGGTTTTGAACTTGTGATGTCTTGTGCAGCATTTTTTAAGAAAGCATTTTAAAAAGCGTCAAAATAGAATCATACCACTGAACTGACCCATGTTATATTTTTCCTGGATATGGTGGACTGGTGAGCAGAGATGATTGCTTACTGCTAAACTTCACATAGTCGAGTCAAGGCTGTCGCTTTGGCCCTGGGCAATCTCACGCAAGTGGGGCTCAGACAGGAAGTACATTTTGATAGAGGTTCTGCCCGATGGAGGACGAGTTGTGAACTTCACATGCAGCGCGAAGGGCCACGGGGCTTGGCGCTCAGCCCTCAGGGCAGACGAGTCTAAGAGGAAATGAAAGGATCATTTAGCGCGGGAAAGGCGAAGCTGGGGGAGGAGGCAAAAGAGGGGCCATGCCACAGACACCCATCCTAGCCATGAACAAAGACAAACAAACAGCAAGAAAATCATAAAATCAACGCCTGAGGCTGCACAGACTCCTGCGCCAGCTCCGTTTCGCATTGCATTATTGTGTATCCGAGAGGAATCTCAAAGGGGCTTTCAGTAAACAAACTGGAGCCAGCCCATCTTCGTCTTGCTCTTGTTTGGAGTAAAAGGTTGCAGCCTTGAATCTCCAGGGCCTTATCCTTAAAGGGCTGTGAAAGAGTGAACTGCTGGTCAGGGTATGTGGCATAGTGTTATGTGAAATAAATCATACATCAGACGCCATCAATAAATGTTCATTTTTTCATAAAGCTGATCAAACCAGCAGCCCAATTCAGTCTTCCAAAATGATTCCAATGCTTGAACCAATGCTTGTTGGAAGATTTTGTTTTACAGGGTTAAGCATCAATGAAAGTTCTAGCAAGTCTGCAAAAACTCAGAACTGTAACATTTGTATGTCATTTTTTGAGAATGACCCTGCTAGCTCCTAGTTCAAGAAAACAATCACCTTCAAAGAAGAATATGATTTGAAATCCCCCATCTTTTCTGCCCAGTTTATAAGCCAGGTGGTTTTGAGGTCAGCCATGTGTTGACCCGTGTCTCCTGTACATAAATATTCTTATAATAATGTTAATTGATTATTTAAATGATTTGCAGAATGGGTAGAACCAGTTGAATAAAAACTGAGAAACAGGAGCCATATGAATTTAGAAAGACATGAAGTTGAGTAAATGATGACATTTTTGTGTGAACATTTTTGTGTGAACCATCCCTTTAGTCTCCATTTGCTCTTTATTTCTATGAGAATGTATTGAAATGTTAAAAAAGATTTTCCTTTCATATGGCTTACGCACGCATGCCACTTTCAGTAGCAGCTGTGCAGATTACAACTGGCACTGCCTGGACCAGCTGTCCTATACTTCACTAAGTACAGGAGTGTCCATTCCTGCTCCTGGAAGGCAATCTTCCAGCAAAATTTAGCTCTAGCCATAATTAAACACAACTGAACCAAGCTAAACTTGGTAGGACATTGGCCCTCCAGGACCAGGACTGGAGACCCCTGACCTTAATAGTCCTTATTTTGATTCTAGAACAGGGGTGTCCACTCCTTGTCCTGGATGGCCAACGTCCTACCGAGTTTAGCTCCAACTTACCTACCTGGAAGATTCTAGTAAACATCTATCTAAGCACACTTAGATGCCCTGTACATTAGACTACATTTAAAATCTCTGATCTGTCTCATAGTAATAACTTATCACACTCAAAAGCTGTAGGCAATTTCACTTATAGCACAGACTGCAGATGCCCCGACACAAGCAAGCCAGAGAGTCATCATGTGGCGTAACTGTACGCAAGCTGAGGTGATAGAGGAAGCAGATGGGTGCATGCCGTCAGCCGTCCCTAAGGAACTATGCGGAGGGCATATGGTGTCGCAGATGCAGCCCACCTGATGTACCTCATTCTGTCTGCCACACGTGCAGTGTGCAGAGGTGTGGGCCATCGTTGCATGTGCCGGTACTCTTCACTGATGATAAGAACTGAACTGTGAACGTTAACTCATATAATATATTAACATGAATGTTTACACAAGTCCACATGTCAAAGCCACTGTTTTGGGCAATTATCAAAAATACAAAACATTGTTTTGGATGTTGCATTTAAAATCCATTTTGCTCAACAAATTTGTGGAAGCATGACACAAATTCACATGACTCACGGACAGGAGAAGCCCATAACACTTAGAAGAAGTTACCCTTTACTTTTAGACTGCTTAAAAGCACATTAAATAGATGAATTCAGCTAAAACAGAAGACATAGTATCCATGCAATCAAATGCAATCATAAATGTTTTGTTATTGAAAGCTGTCAGGCCGTGAAATGTGTTAGCAGATCACCAACAACTGTGGAATAAATGCGAGCCATGCGGATGAGTTGATTCTGAATTGCACATAGCATTTGGCTGAGCAGGCTGTCACCTGATTTTACAGCCCTGGTTGGGGATGCGCATGGGTCACCAGATGTCCCATGTCTCTCTCAGATGTCACTTTGAGCCTGATGTGTCGTTTTCTTTCCACATTACAGTCATGCACGCAAGCACGACAGAAGGCCCTGTCTAAATATTTATCTCGCTCCAGAGGTGATGTGGAATCAACACTTAATATGTGAGCATCGCAATAAGAAAATGAGCAGACTAGTTTAAACTAAAACTAAACGTTCAAGTAGGGGCTCCTCTCAAGAAAACAATGTACTATAAATGAACAGTGGATAATAGACTAAATCCTGAAACACACTCTTCACAAGTAAGTGAACACAGACACATTAATCTATGGTTGTTTTCATGCAGTCAGAGCACAGTGCTTAATGTGACTTTTCTGTATGCATTGCATTGTCAGCGTTGCCACAAGGGGCACTACAGTTGCAAATAGCATATCATAATATCATAAAGAGTTTATGACAGCTGTTTATTACAGCCACAGTAAAACAAGAATGCACATTTAAGGGTTAGTTCACCCAAAAATGAACATTTTGTTATCATTTACTCAGCTCAAATTGTTCCAAACCTGAGTTTCTTTCTTATGCTGAACACAGAAGAAGATATTTTGAAGAATGTTGGTAGCCACACAGTTGACGGTAGCCACTTACTTCTATAGTATGGAAAAAGAAAAATACTATAGACGTCAAAGGCTATATATATATATATATTTTTTTTTTTTCCTCCATAATATGTAAGTCAGTGGCTACCATCAACTGTTTGGTAACTAACATTCTCCAAAATGTCTTTAGTTCTCAAACAAAACTCATACAGGTTTGTAACAACTTGAGGGTGAGTAAATGATGACAGAATTTTCATTTTTTGGGTGAACTATCCTATTAAATATGTACAACAATTCTGCACTATTTTTGATCAACATGGTATCTTGCTTCACTCATGGCATGGTATGCTAAAAAATAGCTTATATGTTAGCTTTTAACACAGATGGCAATAGCACAAATAATAATTATAATAATTAGTTACATTTATATAGCGCTTTTCTAGACACTCAAAGCGCTTTACATTGTAAGGGGGATCTCCTCAACCACCACCAATGTGCAGCATCCACCTGGATGCGACGGCAACCATAGTGCGCCACAACGCCCACCGCACACCAGCTTATTGGTGGAGAGGAGATAGAGTGATGAATCAGTAGATATGGGGATGGTTAGGAGGCCATGATGCTCAGAGGCCAATGGGCGAATTTGGCCAGGATGCCGGGGTAACACCCCTACTCTTTTTCGAAGGACATCCTGGGATTTTTTAATGACCGCAGTGAGTCAGGACCTCGGTTTAACATCTCATCCGAAGGACGGTGCTTTTTGACAGTATAGTGTCACCGTCACTATACTGGGGCGCTAGGACCTACACAGACCACAGGGTGAGCACCCCCTGCTGGCCTTACTAACACCTCTTCCAGCAGCAACCAAGTTTTCCCAGGACGTCTCCCATCCAGGTACTTACCAGGCTCAACCCTGCTTAGATTTTAGTGGGCGACCAGTCTTGGCCTACAGGGTGATATGGCTGCCGGCCAAATGGCACACAAGAACATGTCCTTCCCTAAAGACCAGTACTACTGCCATCATTATTTTTATGACAAATTCATTTTTACGGCTTTACTTTTCACATGATGAACTGTTGGCGTCTTGGTATCAGGTTAAGTCCCCTGTTGGTCCTGGGCAGTTGATTAGAAGGTGTTGCGACCACACGGGGAACTGATTTATGGTTCCTCCTACCCTAGTATAGTTGAATGGCACTGTGGGGGTGAAGTTGATCTGGGTCGGGGGTGGAACTGACATACAGTAAACACTTTATTTGGTGCTGTATGATTTGAGATGAAAGGCCCAATCACTACTGAGACCCAATACAGATGTTTAGATAAAACTAAGGTGAGAGGGTGCACTGTTTTTGGACTATGGGAGCACAGGAAGTTGTGGTCTGAGAGTGTGCGCTGGTCCTTTGGGTACGGTACAACAGTGGCCAGGGGAAACAAACTCCTTGCCCAAGCAAAGGAAATTCTCATGCCATTGGAAGGATGGGCTGGCCCTCATCAGGGACTTCCAATCTCTGAGTCATTAATGCGTCTCACACAAGAATATGCATCAAAGCTGCCCACGCTGTCTCTGCTTTGACCTCAGCACATATGAATCTTCCCAGTCGCACATATTTGTTAGTGTTACTCTACACAAACACATCGTAAATACCCACTTCCACACCCACACATCCGATCGCACCACAAACATCTTGTACTATCACATCCTGGTCTGTTTGACATTTTGATGTTGTTAACCCTTGATCAACTCATAAATGACCTCTTCCTGTGTCATTGCTCACTGAGAGTCATTCAGCGCTATACACAATGTGCGCAGCACAGTTACACTCATTTCACACACTTTGCTGTGACTAATTCCTTACACACTTCACCTTCGACTTTTCTCACAGTGAAGTCTTTTCTCACTGCTTCTGCCATAGACTAAAAATAGAGGACAGTGACTGGGTATTGGAAAGTAAAAATCCCATTCATTTTCTCCAAAGAAAAAGTGATTTTTAACAATATTGTACAAACCTTTCAAGACAGAGGCACCAATCAGAGAAGTTGCATTTACCATAGTAACACAACAACCCTCTTAAGAGACCTCCTAGTCCCATTAAGCTGTACCTTACAATCTTAAAATAGGCTACTTATGTTTTTGTACATAGTTGAATATGTTGCAATAAACCTCAAATGTATAGTATTTTATAGTCTTTATCAGTAATGTACATTGTTTCTTATTCATTGTAATTTTTACAGGTTTAATACAATTTAAAGTAATAATCACCCCAAAATGTAAATTTTGTTATCATGTACTCACCTCCGGGTCATTCCAAACCCCAATTACTTTCTTTTCTCAGTGGAACACAGAAAGAATATCCAAGCTGCTCTTTTCTATATAACCAAAGGAAAAGTATGAAATTTAAGCTAAGAAAATCCTGCCATCCAACCACAGCTCTCAAATCTGTATATGGAAATTGTGGTGCCACACAAATTTGAAGAACCATTAAGTCAAACTTGTCATGACGCACTTGAAACACTACAAACTCATCACAAAGAAGAAAAAAAAACAGTTGTGGATCATCCAACAGTAACAAGCTAAAGTTAACTTACTTTTTCCACAGCTCTCTGTGATTGTTTAATGGGATGTGTTCAATAAAGACATGAAAGATCATAATTGTTTGTGTATTGTGTGTCTTTCAATACTTGTACTTGATGAAGATCATATGACATTTTATGACCGATTCATGCAGAAAACCAACCAATTCAAATATTTTTTCCTAACATTGTATATGTACAATTGTTTCCTTGATTTTCTCATACAGAATATTCAGATATAATTTCCTAGACAAAGTTTTTTCCTTCATGAGTCTTAACTGAGATCTCTATTATATCTCTTGTACTATAAAAGAGCAATCTCTCACCAATCATTTTTCCTCTGGGTGTTTGTGCGTGTGTGTGAATGAAGTAGAAATAGTGTCAGAGGCTGCAGCAGTCAGACTGCATCACACTCAGTTGAAGCACAAGAGCTACTGAGAGGAGCTCTTGTGCTTCAAAGCCACATTAGGTAAATGTCACTTCACCAGTGCAACCCTGCCATAGGGACACAGTGCGCACTTGAGTGTGCATGTCCATGTGCACGCTTATGTGTGTTGTGACTATTTGTGCATTTGCGTAGTGCGCACTTCCAGCAGTTCTGCAAGAGATGACTTACTGCATCAGACTTAAAACACTTTAAAAGCCTGTGGCTAATTACTCGACTTCAAAAGACTGCAGAGACTAATTTATTGTTAAACTACCAGAACACAGTTTATGATACAGTTAATGATGATTAATCCAAGGAAGTATGAATCGGAATGTTTTCAGTCATGTGATTTCCTGTGAATGCAGATTATATTAATGGATCTTCATGCAGTGACTGTAGCGGTCACATGCTGCAGTGTTTGCCAGTGGCTCTCTGGTGAATGTGTCAGGTTAGGTGACACTCTCTTCTGTTAGTGTGCTATATCAGCTGATGCTTGAGCACAAGCTAGTTTCACAGAAACAAACACCATAATGTTCTCTTTTTCTCTTTGTTTGTTTGAAATATTACTTTTTTCCCCCTTCAGTATAGAGTGCATGTTTAGAAGAGTATAACTTTCGATATAACCTCCAACATTCAATGATGTGTCCTATATTTTTATGTATTTAATGATACATTAGAAATGCATAATCATACATACAATAGCAACTGTTTACATTATACTTTATAAAGTATATAGGTATACTTTATACTTCATACCTACACCTATACCTATATATATATATATATATATATATATATATATATATA
>JAFVLL020002415.1:0-14879 GCA_021397915.2 Tor tambroides | reverse complement strand
ACTATTTCTATAGTTTTTTTTTTTTTTTTTTTTGGATGTCCAATATGTTGCAAACATGGATTTTATCTCAAGGTTGTTGGTTATAAACTACAAAACATGAATCATAGATGCCAACAGTGTTGCTGGTAACTACTATACAAGATTTCATCATAGTTAATTTTTGTACATTTTTTATAAACTTCCTGGCCTATTCAATATAATAAAGTTAAAGAGAACTGGGGGCTCTTTCAAAAATACTTGCACTTATGTTACAAGTCATCTGAAGACTGATGGTACTGTAGCTTTGTTTAATGAAGAAACCAAAACTTTTACTGAATGTTTACTGATAATCTTTCACTCCAGTGGCTTGTCTGTATTACTTAGAGTTAAATTCAAGAACCAAGATCAGTCAGATTAAAAACAAATCTTTCAAATCATTTTTTTTTCTTCTATGAACTAGATGAACTATGTACTGGAAAGATCTAACTCAATAAGATGATTCATTCACAAATCAGGCATAACTACATTTCTTACATACTTATAAAGATGCCAAGATTTTCAATGAATAATGTCAGTATGTTCATTACACAAAGATATCACATAAGATGCTCCATAGGACTTTGACTGCATAAACCCAGAGACAAGTTTTGGAACTACTGATTTATATTTTGTCATTTTGAAGCTTGAAACCTCATTATACTGAAAAAGTGAGTAGGACACATCACTGAATAAATAAATGTATAATTCTGCGTTCCACAGAAGAAAGCAAGTCATACAGGTTTGGACTATACATGAGAAAATATTCATTTTGGGTGAACTACTGATCGTAAAATGTTATAAATAATTGTATTAAAGAATCTTGCTGAAGATGCCAACAGACCTATATTTTAGTAAATATATATTTAGTCATTTCCAACTTTTACAATATTACTAAATTTAATAATATGAATTGATATGACATGACTTCTCTATCATGTCTATGAATAGTACTGTTCACCCCCCTAATGAAAATAACCTCTAAAAGAGAGAGAACTATGAAATAAGGATAAGGGAGAGAAATATGGTAAGAATGAAAAGAAAAACGGAGTGAGGAAAAGAGTGCAGAGGACTAATAGTCAGCAACAGAAAAACAGAGAGTGGTAGAGAGCAGTGCAAGAATAAGTGCTGTCATAAACGCACTAGGAATGCAACAAGGTGTGTAAAATCTGAGCAGTGTCCTTTGGGTTTCTTTGAACAGGAAGTACAAAACACCATGTTCTCAGGGCAATTGCACGGATGCTCCCCTGCTCCAAACTTAACTCAAAGAAATCTCACCTAGGACTTCACATGCTAGAATTGCTGTGTGCAACTGAATTGTAGGCAACACAGCACACGTGTCCTTTCCTGTTTCCCTACTGATATGCTTCTCAACTATTTTTAACACTCTCATTAAAAGTGAAAGGAAAGAGTGTGAATGTTTTCTGAATGCAAAAAAAAAAATGAACATGAGAGAAAATAAACACATCAATCATTAAGGTGCATGTTTCTTTCACACCACCACTTTATTAATATTTAAATATATAAAAACATGTTTATATATTTCTGATAACTATGAATTATGCAGCCACGTCAAATCCCAAAACCTCATCCTAAACATTGCCAAGACAGATAAACTATAGAATTATTTATTAAGACTGTACACACTTGGTTTGCATGAATACTTTGGAAAACTTGCTATAAATATTTTGGGGAATGTTTGGTCTGGACACTGGCATCCTGATTACAAATATAAATATACTCGTGCATGTATAGTCCATTTGAAAATGTTTATATACTGTAGATGTTTACTTCTTAGGTTTATTTCTTGAGATAAAAAACATGCAACTATGTTTGGATAATCAAATTCCACATAAGAAAATGGACATGATTTTAATTAACAGTATATGGATTGGGTTTATAAATAAATAATCCACTAAGAAGGTACCTGTCCATAATTTAGGCAACATGCAGAAATGGGAGGGTTTTTTTTTTTTTTTTTTAAATATATAGGGTAAATGTACCTATTAAGCTCACCAAAATCTACATTGAGACATTTTTAGTGCACAAGATACTGGTTTCGGTACAAAAAGTTATGTCAAAATAAAATATTAATCCCTCACATAAAAATATTTTATTTTATTTTAAATGACGAAAGAATTTCAATTAAGATATACATCATTAAATGCAAAAAGTCTGGCTGTGCTTAATGGGTACATTTGTGTACCCTTTAAGCACACCCCTGTTCCCATTAAGCTCACATCATGTTTTATTAAAAAATTTTGTTTATTTTAAAAAACCTTTTTAAAGAATAATTGAAAAATGTTTTATCTGAAGGTACAAAGTCAATAAAAAAAAAAACAAACAAGCAAAAAAAAAAAAAAACACTAAAATCAAGCAACAGGGCATTCAATTTGATCAGTTATATATTCATAGTGAAGTGTCATTTAAGCACACTGCAACATCAAGACTAGTCCACGTTCAGCTAAATAACACATTCAAAAATTAAATAAAACACACCAATAAAGCATTTCATTCATGGGGATGAACACAGAAACAATGTGCACATTTCTGAGTTTGTTGTGATCGGAAGGAATTTAAACTCTGCTAGTGTGTGATCCTCAGTCGTTTAGTGTATGATGCCTGGTGTTTTAAAAATTTGTTCACATTTTAAAAGTCGTGTAGTGTATTCCAGCCTTTAGTTGCTTTTTTCCTGGACAGATACGACAGGTTTCTGATGGACGACATGCCTCTTTCATCTTTGGGCAAAAACTATAGTTATGTCTTGATTTTGTCATCTTAAAGCTGTTAAAATAAGTTATTAGACATTTTATAAAGATTAACTTAAAGTGATAACCATCAGTTAATATTTAAAGTCTGTTTATGAAGTATTTACATAGATGGTTAATGTGGAAGAGCTTAAAGAGAGCACACTGAGCTTAATTGGAGCAGCAACAATTTTTAATACATGTCATGTAATATTTATTAAAATGACAAGATTTTGCTAAATAAATAATCTAGTTCATGTATTAAGTTCAAACATATTTTAATATGAACAACTATTATTAATATCTATGAAATTATACTTTTTCTTATTGATGTCACACTGAAGCTGTGTGATTTTCATAGTAGCGTACCCTTTAAGCTCACCTTCAAATAATATGAAATCTTTAAAAATTACAGCACTGTAAAACCACAGACCAGCAATAAACTGTCAATTTATAATATTATGGATGTAAAAGCACAATCCAGTAATGCCTGTGAAGTAATATGTTAGCGTAGCACACAATCTTATACAGCTAGTCAGCTAACTGTGTTCTGTAGCATCTGCGTTGTGTTGCTAAAACTATCTTTGGATCTAATGTAATTATTTCCCACATCCAAGTTCCAGGTTATAATATACAAAAGTCTGAACATTACTCTCTTAATTTTACAATAAGTAGTGAAACTTACCCAAAATAAAGGCTTAAACATAGAAAAAAAAAGCACATTTAAGGGGCTCCTCTTTTGGTGAAAGTTTTTAGATAGCTTTCAAAATGGCGGCCAGACAGTGTGAACATATGGAGACTCATATCTCAGTGTGCAATGATCTGACTTGAAATTGTAGGTATATAGTAACAAACATTTAAATTGGTTAAGACATCAAGTAGGATAATAAATATTTTTTTTTCTTTTTATAATCTGATCTCAAAAATGGAAGTGTGCTTAATAGGTACGTGAGTTTAATAGGTACGTTTGCCCTCTCTCTCTCTCTCTCTCTCTCTCTCTATATATATATATACACAGTGCTCTCCAAAAGTATTGGAACAGTAAAGACAAAATTGCTCTGTTGGCTGTGGAGTCAAGACATTTACAAATATGATTAAAAGATGAATATGAGACAAAACTACAGAATGTCATATTTTATTATTGGGTGATTCAACACATAGATGTTTTACCAGCTAAGAAGTTCAGCACTTTTAGAGTTTCATCCCTGTATCTGATGTGAGAATAAGTATTGGAACAGTTGCCTCACAGGCCTTTCTAAGTGATCAGCTGTGTCCTGTTGCACTAATTCTTCAGATATTAAAAGCAGGGAATGTCATATCAGTTATATCCATTACTTCTGCATTCTGAATCTTGCATTCGATGATGACACACACAAACCAGGATGAAGATGAGGGAGCTGACTTTGAGAGAAAAGCAAGCAATTTGGATGCTAAAAGAAAAGAGGAAGTCAATTAGAGCTATAGCAAAAAAAAGGGCATGGAGAAATCAAGAGTTTGGAAACCGCCAGCGGCATCAGCAACCAACAACTACCTGATCGGCTGAGAAAACAACAGTAGTTGATGCCAGACAAATCATATAAGCTGTGAAAATGAACCCAGACAAATCATAAAAGCTGTGAAAATGAACCCTAAAAGACGTGTCTGTAAAATCCCCAACAACTTCCAGAAAGCTGGCGTGATGCTCTGACAATATACTGTCCGCATTAGACTTAAACACAGAATTACAGATGCTACACAGCAAGATGCACACCTCTGACCAGCACCAAAAATAGAAAGGCAAGATTAGAGTGTGCAAAAAAGCACAAAGGTGAGCCAGAATAGTTTTGGAACTGTGTTTACGAACCGATGAGACAAAGATGAACCTTTATCTAAGTGATGGGAAAGCAAAAATGTGGAGAAAAAAAAAAGGGAACTGCAAATGATTCTAACCATACAGCCTCATCTGTAAAGCATGGTGGAGGTGGTGTCATGGCATGGGCATGCATGGCTGTCTCTGAAACAGGCCCTCTCAACTTTACTGATGACTTAATGTATGATGACAGCAGCAGAATGAATTTGGAAGGGTACAAAACCATCTTGCCTACCAATATTCAAGAAAATGCCCCCGGATTCATTGGGAAGCGCTTCATATTGCATCAGGACAATGACCCCAAACACCCTGCCAGTTCAGTCAAGGAATTTATAAGGGCAAAGAATAGATTGCCCAAGTCAATCTCCAGATTTAAATCCAACTGAACATGAATTTCACCAGCTGAAGAGGAGAGTAAAGGCACAAACTCCCCAAACCAAGCAACAACTGGAATTGGCTGCATTAACCCTCTGGGGTCTGAGGTTGTTTTGGGGGCCTGGAGAAGTTTTGGCATGCCCTGACATTTGTGCTTTTTTCAGTTGCTTATAAAAATATAAATGGCTAAAGTCTAATAACACTGTAAACAGCACAAACTGGGCTACAATAATATGTTAGCAGCATTTATGTACGTGATTGTGTTTTTGAGAAAGCAACGTTTATGCGTGGTTGGTGAAAGTACAATTTTGAAGTCACTGAAATAAGGCCATAAAACACATACAGAACATTTGTTCAAGACTTTTGAGAACTGGATCTTGTAGCCTAGAATTTGTTTTTTCAAAATAATGTGAAAATCATCTTGTTTACTCACTCACAGAAAACAATATATTGATTTAAATTTTTAAAGACATGTTTTGTGATCGAAAGCCTATATGCGAGGGAGTGGCAGTGGCCTTGAATATTAAGTGATTTTCACCTGAGAGACAAAGGGCCCTCCCCTAATGACCCATAATTGCCCATCAGTGTGACTGTGACTTTGAGGCAGGCAAGAGAGAAATGTGAGGAGATTGAATTTTTTTTTTTTTTTTTTAATTATCTGTATTTTATTTACAAGACAGTATAATCAAAACATACATAATGAAGGTCAAAGACACATTATTGTGCACACTGATCTAACCACAGAGATGTGAACAGACTTTGAGTCATTCCTGCAACAGATTCTGTTCAACAAGTGAAACAAGTAAATCATACCTGATATTTACGTGTTATTTAAGTGTTTCTGCTTCTTTCCATGGATTCAAGAAGAAAAAACAACAACACATAATCAGTAGTCAAGGATCTTGTTTTACCATAGAATATCAGTGTAGTTGAACATCTGATGTTGGTACAGCGCTCTCAGAGGAAAACAGTTTGAAGAGACTGAAAGTCAGCAGGATTCATCATCTGTGGTGTAGGTATCTGATTCAAAAAAATACAAACAACCAAAAAACATTTGTGAGCATGTTAATATCAGAAGCATCTGTATATATATATATATATATATTTGTAGCCATAGACTCACGCATGCTTTGTACTATCATAGAAAAATACATTTTATATCTGAGAAACTAATTGTTTATCACGTTACTAAAATCTATTTTTGAACAGAGTAGGCTATTAATAATAAACATGTTCTAAACATACTTAGACTCGTAGCATTGATCATGTTACAGTGTACACTCATATTACTTTTATTGTTTTATATAGAGCATGAAAACATCATCGCGCCGTAAGAAATTTAAATACAATGAATTGCCTATCATATTCAAAATGTTTTACTCAATTTCAAACATAAACAGGGGTGCAAACTCATCAGGGGTGAAAAAGGTGACAAACTAAACTAACAACCCCCCCCCCCCCAAACCCCTTAATACGAGGTGACATTTGACTCAAACTGATTTACAGATGTACATTTTCTTTTTACCTTTGTAAATGCATTTTCTAATTTGTATTAAATGTATGCAGTGTTTCTTCTAGGATATTTTCCAGCTGTGGTAGCAGGACTCATTTCCCATGGACCATGCCCCCTCCCCACCCAAGAATCACCTGCACTCAGAATTGAATTTATTTTAACTAAAAAAGACAAGTAAATAGTAAATAATAAAATAAGAACAAATAAATTAATTACAATCAATAGCACAAACAAAAACGATAAGATGCAAATTATTTTCAGTTAGGTCTAACTATAATCTATTCAACTGTAAAATAACACTGGATAGTCTTCACTGTATAATGAAAGACAGCAGCAGGTTTATTTAGGCTGCTGTCTCTTTAAGACCTCATGCATGGATCTAATATGTTACACATGGCTCTATGCTTACTTTTCTTTTTAGGAGCGCTTGTCCTCCTAATTTAAAAAATTTAGGAGCACCTTCTGATCAATAATCAAAAATTCTGATAAAAAATTAGCCTTCCTAATATGATGTGACATTTGACTCCTTAAAGTGACTTACCGGGGTATTTTCCTTTCACCTTTGCAATGGGATCATTTTCATCTTTGTCAAATTCAAAAATTTATGGTTATAAGGTTTTTAAAAATTATATTTAAAACAATATAATAAGTAGTAGAATAAGACAAATAAGTTACCAATCATATGAAATTAGTATTAATAAAATTATTTGTACTACAGAGGTGGCACAGAAGAACTCAAAAGTGGCTTGTAGTTGTAGGTACATTTTCAGACGTTTAGTGAGGCTCAGAGCTGGCATGAGTGCAACTAAATTTATAGATTCATGTGGAGATTAAAGTTTTAAATATAAATTTTGAATACAGAAATATTAAATGAATTAAATAACTGAAATGATACGCTAAAAATGAAACTGAAACCACCAGCAGGCGGCGGTAAGTCACTGATTTTTTTCACTGAATCATTTATTCAATTGATTCGTTCGGACGGCTGATTCATTCCGGAATGAAGCAAGTGACTGTCTTATCATGAATCACTTACTCACTAGATTCGCTCAAAAACACAGTTCATTCATGAATGAAATACCGCTGTGTTTGCTTTTAGAGATGCGCAGCGGCTCAGCTGTTACTTTATTTGGAACTATTTTCCTTGATGATAGAGTAAAATCATGCATTAATTGTTTATTGACCTGTTGTATTAAATCAATATCACATTTGCAAACTCCCTTAATAGTTATTAAAAGCTGTCACTCTCCTTATCGCGATCTGTGGGCGCACAGAAAATGAGAGCGCGCGAGTGAGTTATCAAGACTCAAAAGCACGTGCAAATGTGAAACATTCCGTCGGAACCTGCGGGAATGAGTAGAATTATTATTAATATCCGCAATCCCGTGCCGAAATTCAAGTTCTGCTCTGTGTTCTCTGCTAATAACCCGACTGTGAACGATGCGAGCGGCGTTACTGTTGTCAGTTAAAAGCTGCAGCCGTGGCGGGGATGATTTTTGATGTGCCGGCAGAACAACAAGAGCAATGCACTACATGTTTCTTCCCCTCATTTTTTTTTTTCCACTGACTGAAACGCCACGTAGCCACGGAGAACTAATCCATGCTGTTACAGGCTGACACTTAGCGCTGCCTCCACTTGGGCTGAGTGATACTAATATTACTGTACATTAAATGGTATGCTTTACTTGTAGGTCGAACAGTTCTCAAATTGACTTCATGTCAGAGTAATAGCTTACTGATATGTGAGACAAATGTTAAGGTCGAGACTGAGGAGCATTTTTGCAAAGGGTAGCGAACTAATGTAGCGATAACGTAACTTACAATCTTCATAGCTATCGCAACAGCAGCCTCACGCAAAACAAAAAACAAAACAAAAAAACAGCAGCCTCGCGGTAATCACCATTTAAACTGGAACACCATAATTTACAGCAGATACAAATGCATTCCGTCCTGCTCTAGAGCGAACTTGCAGCATCTACAGGCTTCAGGAGTGAGATTGGTTGGATGAGGGAAAGAACATTAAGGTAAGCCAATCAGAGGCAGAGTAGGGCGGGTCCATTCCTTTGCCAACAGGGGGAAAAAACGCTACAGGTCTACACGATTCACGTGAATGACCTATTTCAAGGTGAAAACGGCGAATTTCGCCGAAAGGTGACAAGTTTGCACCCCTGATAAAGTAAGGAATTATAGTTTGGGAAAAACCCAACTATGATTTTGTAGTCATATAGCCTAGTATGTATGATTTTATAGTAGCCTATGATATGATTCTGCAGCCATAGACTCACGCATGCTTTGTACTATAAAAAAAAGGATATTTTATAACTGAGAAACTTATTATTATTGTTTAGCACGCTATTAAATCTATTTGTGAACAGAGGATTAATAATAAACATGGTCTAAACATTCTTAGATGCGTAGCATTCATCATGTTGTCGTTTGGGGAAAACCCAACTAAACGTGTTCATGTTTATGTCACAATAACACGTTAACTAATGCAAAAAATAAACATTACTTACTCATCAGATTGATCTCCTCTACTGGATGGAATCTTGCTCTTCTTTTGAGGGAAATTCAGCCTTTCCTCAGCCCGTCTTCTCGCAGAAACGAACAGTAGCCGCGAGGATCTCCTCACGCTTTGTTTGTGTTGGGCGTCTCCATGCGCGCGTGTCTCACGTGATTATTTACATATGAATGCCAGGGGGCGGGATCGCATTAAAAATAATGAGTTAGACGGGAAAGACTGAACATCGTGTTGGTTTCATACAGATTACTTCATCACAGAATATTTGTTTTCGACGTGACATTTAAAAGTAGACACTTCAAGGTTTTTATAGATATAACTCCCATGTCTGTGTTGAGTTTTCGCCGAGTTACAATTCATTTTAGTGACGTGTTTATAAAAGCAGTTCGCGGAGAGGGAGAAGGCAGAGAGCGCACCCTGTTTGTTTTCTTTTTTTTATAAAATTACAAAGTTTTGTTGTTATTATGCGTGAATACAAATAAAAGTAGATCCTTTACAGATTCAATTGATGTATTACTCTTATCTGTACAATTAAAACTCGCTAAGTAACTTAAGTTCCTTTAGGGGCTTTCAAATATAATTGCACCAAAACGCGCCGACGCGTTTGTCGACCCCAGGGGGTTAAAGGCTGGGAAAAGTATTTCAAAGGATGAGACCAAGAGTCTATGGGTCACAGACTCACTGTTGTGATTGTGCGCAAGGGATGTGCAACTAAATAATAGCGTTTAATCTTTTATATCTGCCTTATGTTCAACTGTCCCAATACTTATGCTCACATCAATGAATGGGATGAACTCTAAAAGTGCTGTTCTTTTTATTTGGTAAAACATGTATGTGTTGAAACGGCTAATAATAAAATGTGACATTCTGTAGTTTTGTCTCATATTCATCTTTTAATCATATTTGCAAATGTCTTGACTCCACAGCCAACAGAGCAATTTTGTCTTTACTGTTCCAATACTTATGGAGAGAACTGTATATACACACATATATATATATATTAGGGCTGTCAATCGATTAAAATATTTAATCGCGATTAATCGCACAATTGTCATGAGTTAACTCGTGATTAATTGCATATTAACTGCACATTTTTATCTGTTCTAAATGTACTTTAAATGAATACTTTTCAAGTTTTTAAAACTCTAATCAACATGGGCATGAACAAATATGGATGCTTTATGCAAATGTATGTTTATTATTAGTGAAACCATACTCAACATAGAGCATGAAGACTAGACATGTTTCAAAGGTCATATATGTTTTTCTTGTTCATGTCTATTAAACACATGAAAAAATAACAGAGAAATAACAGGTTCCCATTACTTCTCTTTCTTTGCACTGAGCAATTTACTTACACAAGCCTGTTTACATTATTTGCAGGACAGGGCAGCTCACTTCTTCTGAACATGCAAAATGTACATTTATTATTTATTATTACATTTGTTTGCCTCTCTGTGCCCACATACTGTAATCTGATGCAGCCAAGTTCTCAATAAAACTGTTTTCATTGTTATATTTTATCGTTTCTGTTGTCAGACAACCGAATTAATATGAAATAGTGACTTAAACACGACCCATTAAGACTACATATCCAGTTCTCCCTTTCAAGATGTTAATCTGCACAAAAATCCTAATTTATAATCGAGCCGTCGTCTGATGAAATCAAATACACATAAGATAAAGACAATAGCTGTGCTGTTATTTCGACTCTACTTGCATGTAAAATTAGAGAAGCAAAATAATATCTGTTTTAACTGAGAGAGCTGATCCTCTCAGCCACTCGCTGAACAGAGCAGACGCAAAACCTTGCGCTCGCGCAGCAGCACCAGCGAGTCTCAGAAACTAAATAAGGTTTGTCCAATTATGTGTTATGTATTGTTACTAGGCACATTTTTGAAGAACAAAGGTGCTGAATTGCTAAGTTGGCAACACTGTGCATCTCCATTTCTCCAACTACAGGCTAGGCAACGGGTCAAACAGAAAATTTGCGCTGCGTTAATCGCACGTTAATAAAATTAGTGGCGTTAAAATGAGTTTGCGTTAACGCATTATTAACGTGTTAATTTTGACAGTCCTAATATATATATATATATATATATATATATATATATATATATATATATATATATATATGTGTGTGTGTGTGTGTGTGCGCGCGTGTTTGTATGTAACTGTACATACCCGGTCCTGTACCAGTCTGTGGGAATGTGCTCCTGATGCCAACATGGCAGCGAACATAGTCAGCATGTGTTGCTGGACACGGCTGATGCCTGACACCAGACAACTGAGGATGCTGGGTAATCCCACCTTGTCAATCACACTCTGGAAGGCCCCCGCAGATTGGCGTGTTATTTTACACAGAGCCTAGAAGGGCAGATAAACGTAAGACAGGTGGGTGGAAGTGGGTTGAATACAGAATCTTTAATACTGCTGCTTTTTGTTACATAATATTTAATATTTATTTATATAGAGGAATATAAATATGTCATCAAAAGGTTAAGGATCTTTAATACCGTTGTAGAGATGAGGTTATTTAAAAAAAAAACATGCCCAAAAAATTGATAATTCTTGTACCAAGCCATTATAAAACAAGATTCATGAATATAGTCGCAAGTGACAATCAACGGGTGTAATAACCAATAATTCACGTGGGCAATTACATGACACAACTACCATGTATGTTTTCAAATTTTCTGTGATTTTACTACAATGACAACTATTTTGAATCTTCGCATACAAGTTACAGGCCAATTAGTTACTACAGTGCAAACCCACCAATATTTTGGCCCATATTTGCTGCACAAATAATGATTCAAAATTGTTGTGATAACTTATGACAGGTTTTTAATTGCATCGTCCCAATTGAGCAGAATTGCACAAATTCCTGTCCTGAAGGGGCAACTGGTCAAAATGAATGGGCAACCCCCTCTCCAAAATTTCATCTTCATAACACTCTGACAAAAATTAAATGGAAAATAATTTAAATTCTAGACTGTACAGTTGTGAAGACATGAAGGAAAACATAAATGGCCTTATTATAGCGCCACCTAGTGTCAGACCAGGGCCTGACAATAAGAACTGCCCTGAAATACGCCCAGGACAGTCATTGGTTCAATGGGGAAAACAAAAAAGATGATGAAAAAGGAAATCTTTGGTGCTTGGATCATTGCATTTGCACTGCAACTTTTGTAATCATCTCTCCGAATGGAAACTGAATTGAACAGTATGCAGAGCTGAACTTTGTGTTGAAACACCCTGTTAAAGTGATGAGAATTACATGTGTTTAATACTCACAGATATAGCGCTGACCCTGAGTGCATCCACTGTGGAGTGTGTGAACAGATACCAGAGTGCAGGTCCCACTTCTGCAGTGATGAATCCCTGGGCGTATTGACACTCACGGCTGCATACGTTCTCTATGGTTTTGGCAGCCATGTGGTTCACCACCAACTCCTCCTGAGAAACATGAATCCCCCATTATTCATTAATATCCAGCTATGGCTTAAAACAATATGCACAAATTTTGCTGGAGTCTGCCAACATTCAATGTATTACCAAGCATCAGCTGTGCCCCAAATGACTGAAAAATTTCATATTTTATATATTATACCCACTATAAAAGCAAAACGTAACTTGTTAACTAAATAAAACAGGGCACACTTTAGTTTAGGGACTAATTCTCATTATTAACTAGTTGTTTATTAGCATACATATTAGGATTTTGGCTGTTTATTAGTACTTATAAAGTAAGGGGGAAAGGGAAGTGGTGTGTGTCCAAGTATGGTGACCCATACTTGGAATTTGTCCTCTGCATTTAACCCATCCAAGTGCATGCACAGTAGTGAACACACCCAGAGCAGTGGGCAGCCAATGCTGCGGCGCCCGGGGAGCAGTTGGGGGTTCGGTGCCTTGCTCAAAGGGTCTCACCTCAGTCGTGGTATTGAGGGTGGAGAGAGTGCTGGTTATTCACTCCCCCCACCTACAATCCCTGCCGGACCTGAGACTCGAACCCACGACCTTTGGGTTACAAGTCCAACTCTCTATTCATTAGGCCACGACTGCCACAAAAATTCTACTTATGCATTTTTCAGTATTAAGTACTTATGCATTATTCTACATGACGCTTAATTCTGCTCCACACCTAAACATAACAACTACCTTACTAACTATAAATAAGCAGCAAATTAGAAGTTTACTGAGTCATAGTTAAAAGTTAGTCAACAGTGAGAATTGGTCCCCAAACTAAAGTGTGACCATAAATGAAATTCACTTTAATACATTAAAAACAACAACAACAACAACAACAAAAAACACTGGTGAACAATTCATCAGTTCAACAATTCAAAAAGGTGTGGATTTCCCTTTAATTTTTTTCAGCAACACTTTATTTTAGGGTCTCTTAACTAGTAGCTTATTAGCATGCATATCACTCCCCCCACCTACAATCCCTGCCGGACCTGAGACTCGAACTCACGACCTTCGGGTTACAAGTCCGACTCTCTATCCATTAGGCCACGACTGCCCATTAGTAGTAATTAAGCACATATTAATGCCTTATTCTATATGACCTTATTCTACATCCCTAATCCTACCCAATACCTAAACTAGCAAATTAGGAATTTATTGAGGGAAAAGTCATAGTTAATAGTGAATAAGTGTTTCCCATTCTAAAGTGTTACCTTTTTTTCTTTACTTTGACGAATTTTCACTCAGAAATAGCAAATAAATTTCACAAGAAATTACAAATAAACAGCAAGTGACAATGAAGTAAACACAAACTTTTAAAGTAGAATGGCCGAAATAGTATTTTCTTGTAAAACATTTTCCGAATAATTTTTCTAATTCAACTTCATAATCTTTAAATCAAAATTTAATAAACTTGCTCCACCTCCAAAACAACTTTCCTTTTTGGTTGATGTTACAAGGACCTTCTAGTTTTCAACTATTTCCCTATATCCACCTCCACCATTCTATTATGTAACACCCACTTTTCACAATCCAAACATTCTCCAATGGCCAAAATCAAGCCCCATAAACATCAGATTACATAAGTAAAGTATATTGGGTGGCTAACAGCATTGCATGCAGACTTTAAACGCAATCGTTCTCTGAAAAACGTGTACGTTTTAGTGAATCAAAAGTACAGGCTGCAGCGTTAAGCATTACACTCAAAGACATGCGTTCTTGAATTCATTTGTAAGTGGGACACACAGACCTTTACAAATTTCACGCAATTACATCATGACCTAATAGTCCCTCACGACCCTCCGAACTTGAGTGAAATAATTTCCTTAAATTTCACACCACAGCAAATCTCGCTCGCAGATAACGAAGGGCAATACGTAGAGATTTAGCTGGCTGTTTTTTTATGTATTTGGACCCCTGTCCTTGAGCGTGTCTCTCTGCAACCGTATCTGGTGGAAATTAAACATTTAACAGCATTCAACAAACGGCAGGCATGCAGAGTCGAGTGAGGAAAATAGCAAATGGAGAGGTTGGGCATATCTTAGAGGCGCAGTTACACTGTGCACTGCTGCTATGCAATATGGATGCCTTCACTGTAATGTAGTTCCTAGACCCCCGTCTCAAAGCTAAAAGAAAGTTCAGCTTAGTCCATGGAAGAGGTGCATTAATACACATACTGTATCTTGGAGGCAAAAAGTAGAAAGAACTCTCAAGTAGAATATTCTGACGCAACACAAATAACATAGCAGCTATTCCAGAGTCCCTGGCCCTATCGTATCTCTTTGTGCTGGAGTCTGGTGGTCTGGCTTCGTGGAGGCTTTAGGTAATGAACTAGAGCTGGAACTCGCTGGAGCAGGGGAAATGACTGACAGCTGCTACAGGGCGCAAGAG
>JAFVLL020002414.1:0-12594 GCA_021397915.2 Tor tambroides | reverse complement strand
ATGTCTTTTTCTATCAATTCTTCAATAGGTAGATCTTGTCTTTCATAAAGGCCGAGGTCAGGGATCTTGGGCTTAAAAAGGTTGGTGACCACTGCCTTAAAGGGTTACTCCACCCCAAAATGAACATTTTGTCATTAATCACTTACCCCCATGTTGTTCCAAAGCCGTAAAAGCTTTGTTTGTCTTCAGAATACAATTTAAGATATTTTGGATGAAAATGAGAATACAATTTTTGACAATTTTGACAATTTTTGAAAATGACAATTTTTTATTCAAAAATTGAATAAAGTAAAACAAAAAGTATTCTCGTCGCTTCATAAAATTCAGATTGAACCAATGATGGTAGATGGACTATTTTGACAATGTCTTTAATACTTTTCTGGGCCTTGACAGTGTTATTTACTTGGCAGTCAATGGGACAGTCACAAGCCTCCTGGGTTTTCATCCAAAATATCTTAAATTGTGTTCCAAAGACGAACAAAGCTTTTAGGGGTTTGAAACGACATGGGGGTAAGGGATTAATGACAAAATGTTCATTTTGGGGTGCAGTAACCCTTTAAGCATCCATATTCTGATAGTGTTAGTGAGTTTATGAGAAGCCTGGTAGTAGTAATACTCTTTAGATTTTGGAGAATACAATGTCTATCCCAAATTACCTCCTGTTCCCTTTGGAAGACCACCACTCGTCCACCTTTGTCCCCAGTGGCCAAGAGTTCTCCTGTCGAGTTGAACTCAACTGTGGATATGATGTCAGCTGTAAGAGAGGCACAGAATATGATATATTAGAGCTTCAAGAATTTCCATTTAATAATCTATATTAGGACAATAAGAGATATTATACATTATAAATCGTAAATCAGATTTTTTTTTTTTAGGCCATATCGCCCAGCCCTACTGGAGACCTTTGAAATGACATGTGAAGCAAACACTGAGAAATTCTAGGTTGACAAAGATATACTGGAGAAGCAGCTGATATCATCCTGCAGTGAATGCATGACATCAGATGCCAGGAGAGATTGGCCATGACCATCAACATCAATTCAAGATGCACTTGTATGAAAAAATCCCCTGTGCATGTTTATGAAGGACATCATCAAAGATTAGGCACACAAAGACATAAACTCTCACTCTGGTCTGCATAAAAAAAACACAGATAAGACATGCAGTGGACTGACTGCTTTATGACAGACTATACGGATCTGAATGCATAGGAACCACCCAACACAGTAAAGACACATACATACTTTTAGACTGTTATAGTACTAAAGACAAGTATTCAAATATTTATATAATATAAACAAAATATCTTGAAAAAAATTATTTTCTATTAAGTAGACATAAATGTATATACTACTATTAGAGAAATGAAAGAGCTCAAAGACCTGTAGGAGAAAAAGGCATGACTGCATCAGCAAATGTGTTCTTATGTCGGCTTTAGTTTTTGAACACTACTGGCTAGGTTTAGGGTAGAGTGTAGTGAAGGTGGTAAGTTATTTTCAGATGTGACAGAGCATTAACTTTTAGCGCCATTTCATTTTCGAACTGCAGTGACATACAACAACCAACATAATAAAACATATTCAATTTTGGATAAAACTGAACATACTAGACATTTTATTTCAAAGTGTCACGAAACATGCATGAAGCAACAAAATATCATTGTGCAGAAATGTCACCACAAGCACATTTTTACAATGAGCCTGGGTTGGTAATAGTTAGGGTTCAACCAATTTGTGATTACAGATCAAATAGACGATAACCGATATTTTGAACCGATATATATGTCTGGTGTAAAAATGAAAATTAATGTCAAAATTAAGATTAACAAAGGCTCTGGCAAAAACTTCTTTAAATGCTTTTACATTATTTTATCACCAAATCAGTTTTGAAAATGACTGATACGGATAACCATAAAAAACGCTTAATATCGGCACCGATAATCGGTCGACCCCTAGTAGAGTACACTTCTCCTAAAAAAAAAAAAAAGACAACTGGAGGTGCTGTAGTACAAATTTTGCAAGATGAGTTGACTACTGTAGTATATAATTAGGGATTTATCTTTAGCAAGCATTACTAGCACATTTAACAAGCATTTATCAAATGAAATCATCTACTAAATTATCTGTACCTAGATTACCTGTACCCAGCCTTACTGGTGAACATCTCTTTCTCAATACCCAACTTGTTCTGAACTGTAAGTGACCCAGATCCAAACCTACAAAGATTCTTGACACTTCAAAGAGCTGCATAGCTGTATGGCTCCCATTGTGGGATAACACTGTGTCTAATCGCCAGCCCACCGCCAAAAGAAAGTGGGCCAGGGTGGGACGCTTAATTAAGGCAGTGCTACTAACGACAGACAACCCAAAGTAGCAGCAAATCCGGTTCCTTTCGGATTGTCAGCTTTATCTCAAACATAATTTGACATGTCTGCACTGTCTTATAAATGTTTTGCTATGCTAGCAGAAGACTTCTATGTTAAACGTTACATTATTCAATTCAAAGCTTCAGAAAAAACAAAAACTGTCTGGCATCGTGTACATGCTGTTCTTGTAGGAGTCGGGTGTTTACCTCCAGCTATCTAGGTTTTCTGGATATTTCTAGGTACTCTCATCTTACCCAGAGCCAAGATTCCAAAATAAGCTGTAAATTCAAGCTCTTTCTGACCTAGCTAGTGCACAACAACAGTTTTAAGACCGTAAGCACACTACATAATTGTAGCCTAGCCATTCCTGAATGGCAAAAGACGTTACAGTTCAAAGTTCATTAGCAAACGGTGCTCTGACTCCCTCTGCTGTGCTCGTCCCGATCGATTCCTACCTTTGACACATCTTCCTTGGTCTTCCTCAAGGAGATGCATCTGTTTCTCTGCCTTTGAGATATACTGTTGCTATGCAATCCTTACTGCGAAAAGAAAGGGTTGTTTCTGCTGCGATAACCTCAGTTTTCCTTCTCTCTCTCTCTATCACGCAGGTAACTCTATTTCATGGTACGTATCATCTCACAATTCACCAGCTCTCCCCACACAATCCCAAAATGAGTCCAGAACTCCCGAAATAGTCTGCTTGGATTCATTTGCATAAATCCCAAACAAATACAGAAGAAATGACTTCTAAATATTTGCTTTCATCTATTTCAAGGAGTAAATGACAGAGAGAGAAGCTAGACACGGAGAGGTGGAGAAAGAGAGAGAGACTAAGAAAAGAAACAGGGACTGAAAAGGCTTGTTGTTTTTTCACCCTGATACACCTCTCTGGGCTTTCATATTGTCTGCATGGTGAATTTAAGTGCAGCGTTTCCATGACAACCGTTCTTTGGACTAAAACAAGCGCTGTGTGCGATTCTTGCAAAGACTTTGTTCATGTGGTGTGAACTGCCATCGCACTGACAGAATTTAGAGCAGTCAGGGAAATCTTTCGGGAACGCATGGGTCATATTTCATCTCAAATTCAAAAATTCAAAATGAGATTTTTATTACAGAAAACAAAGCCTTTTTAGGGATCAGTTAGATTGTGTGCATTGTGGCATTATTTTCATGACAATGCATCCCCACCCAATTTCCACTACTACAATTTGAATTAAATAATAATATATTGTTTATAATGTTTAATTTATGCCTATTGATATATAAATATGTATTATAGCCATACTTACTGTAAAATGGTATACTGAATTACAATGATGAGAATATGAGATAAAACAATAAAAAGTAAAAACTAAATAAAAATAATAAAAATAAAATCTAACTAAAGAACTGGTGGACAGTGTTTTTACTTTGTTACTAAAGAATATTTTTCCAGTATCTGTAGTATTTTTATTTTAGTAAATTTTCAATTTTACTTCACTACATTCCAAAACATAATATTGTAACTTTTACTCCACAACATTTCATAAAAACATATTGTTCTTTGTTATTTCAAAATTAGTTACTGCCACTCCTTCTGAGACACAAGAACAATGTCCGATGTCTGAATGAGCTGATTCTTTTCTATGAACCTGTTGAATCTGTTCGCAAATCGCACTGAACAACTTATTTGCGAATCTGACTAATCTGATTGCAGCTGTTCTTTAGTCAGGAACTCATAGATTCAAAGATCCAGTCAGATCGGATCATGTGTGACTCAAAATGAGCCAAGAACCGGGATAACTGTCAAAGCTTGAGTGTCACTCAGAAAAATTAGTGGCCTCATGGGCCACTTCGTTTCCTGTCAATATATACTCTCCTATCCTAATAAAAGCCAAAAATGCCAAAAATAAATCTTAAAAAATAAATAAGTCACTAATGCCAAATTTTAGTATTGATTATTGCAAATAAAAATAGCATATAGATAATAACTGTCAGATATTGGTGAACAAAATCTGCTGTAAAAGGCCAAGCTGTTTAAGTCCACTCAATGAAATGCTTGAATGTGGACATGTCTATACGGGGTAGGCTCTTTTAGGAAAAAATAACACAATTTAATGTCTATTCATCTTCCCTCCTGCCGGTGCAATGAAGTTGACCAATAATTAGCGTTTACTTCCAGTTCTCCAAGAGGTAACACTCCTTGAAATTGAGTGGTTTTGACAGAATGTGATAAAGAGAATGGAAAATAATCATTTTTACCAATATTAATTATTTTTGGTTGCAAACTTTATAAACTAATCTTTTGAAACTAGGGCTGTCAAACGATTAATTGCGATTAATCGCATCCAAAATAAAAGTTTTTGTTTACACAATATATGTGTGTCTTCTGTATATATTTATTTTGTATATATAAAGACACACGCATACAGTATATATTTTGAAAATATTTACATGTATTTAAAAGTTTATATTTATATTCATATAATTTATATTATATAAAAATATATTTAATATATAAATATAACATGTTTTTCTTAAATCTATACATGCATGTGTTTGTATTTATATATACATAATAAATATACACAGTATACACACATATATTATGTAAACAAAAACTTTTATTTGGGATGCGATTAATCGCGATTAATCGTTTGACAGCACTATTTGAAACACAAGAAATGAACACAAAAAATCTGAAAGTGCATTGAATGAGCAATTTAAAAATCTTATGCTCAAACTGTCTACTGAATTTGAATTGGATTATTTAGACAAAAAAGAAAAGCCTGTTATGGCCTATGGTACCACAAGTCAGTAAAATATGTATCCCAGATTAAAGAGCAGTCACTATTTGGGACAGCACCACTTGCATGAGAGTTTATGCTGCTGTGCTAACAGTGGTAAAGCTTGGCAAACGCTGGCGTTCTGTGACAAAAGCGGAGCCATTGTGCTGTGAGTTAATGGGTGTTCTTTCAGACTGTCAGCGGACATTTACGCCAGCTCTCTTGAGTCTTGGCTGATCACCGTCCAGGCCTTATGGACAATACATTTTTGGAAGGCACATCTAAAGAAAGGGCAACACAACAGTTTTTCTGTAGAAGCACACCAAACAATAGATGATTAGTGACCCACTTGGACAGATGTGTCATAGCGCTCTCATTAGAACACTTCATATCAAACACACACACACATACACACCACACTGGTAAAACAAGTCTATGTAAAACCTATCAGAGCACACAAAGCATCATGGGGTAAAACGCTAAGGGGGCGGTGGGGTTGGAGGATAGAATAATTACACTGAAATCATATTCTGATTCCTTGCGGAAGCAGAATTCTAAATGAGTTCTCAAAGATGCAAAACATGCTGACCTAATTAGGCCCCTGGAGTACTCAATTTTTTGACTACTTATCTCTGCATTCTTTTTCGCTTATTATCAGCAGGGAATGTGGTAAGGATGCAGAACACAACTGCACATTTAGGGTTAAATGAAGATGCTTGGAAGGTGAATAAGAGACCGTCTTGCTATCATATTTGTAAAACTTTAAGAATTTGTTCATTTAAGAATCTGTATTATCAAACATTACAGAGACTTAATGTAGCTATTAACTAGTGATGCACCAAAATGATTCAGCCATGCAATATTGTACCAGTATCAACGTGGGAATCATTTCACCATTTGGATCACTCCGCTTGCAGCATTTTTCTCAGATATTGATATTGCTCATTTAAATGGTGGCTTTCATAAAGCCTGTTCTCATGAAAAATTTATTCAAACATACAGTAGGTAAAATAAAATAATGAATAAATCATTAACAGGTTAAGTACAAATATAATGAATATAATATATAGCACAGATATATTTTTATAGCTGGCTAACAAGTTTATAAACGCTGAATGGTTTTCTGAGGTAAATGTAACGTTACCTGACATTGTTTCAAGATGTTTGTTTTTTTTTTGGTCTGTCAATTATTTTAAAATTTCAATAAGATGTATTGTTTCTTTCAACATACCTTCTGATGTTCATTCATGTTTATTTCTTGCGACAACTACAAAGATGAAACCACAATAAAGAGCAGCATAACTACATTTATTGTTTGAATTTCATGATAAAATTTGAAAGCTGAGACTTTGTTTCAGTTCAAAAGTAACAAAGCACAAGGCTTATTGGGATTACTGGATGGGAGCTGTTTTGTTCATGTATCAACTGAAAACAGCATAGACTAAAAGATCATTCTGAGGATTTTGAGGATCTTCTCCACATTGTGTGCACAAATTAGATACGAGTTATTAGAGAAGCACTAATGTGACATCACTGTTTCGGTTAATGATTTTTTTTGGTCAATAACTTCATGGGATCTTTAAATGTGTGATTTTGAAGGAATGACGTGAGAAAGACAGTAAGGGGCTGTTTACACCTGGTCACTTCATGCGTTTTTTCTGATCGGATAGCTATCCGATCCTGAAAAGACCAGGTGTAAATGCCCTCCGAAACGCTTTCGAGATGCATTTAAATCCGATCGCTCAAACCACTTCAGGAGGTGGTCTGGGCCGTATTCCAGACGAAACTGGACAAGTGTAAATGCATCTGGTTGTTGAAACCACATATGATAATTTTACTCTCAAAATATTAAAATAATCAACATGTGAGAGCGTTTTATCAGCTATATGGCATGTTATAGTCAGATATGACAAGCGCTAATGCAAGCGTCACGGCGGATGAGTAGCTGAGTATCTCTTCAGCAAGCCGACACGCAAACTGCCGCGAATGAAACTGAAAGTAAGTCGCAGACGCTCAACACACAATCATCTTCATTAAAAGTAGTGAGACTAACCTATCTTTCCAGTGCTGATGTCGTGCTCTCTCCTGTTGCGGTCTCTGATATTGAAATTAGCTGATAATGAATAAAATGCAGCGCCTATGTATTGCTTTCATTGACGTGAACTCTGTTAAATTTGCATATAGCGCGGGAATTGAAGAACGGATTTATATCCGTTTCGCAAAGACACATTTATGTGGCCAAGTGTAAATGGAAACGTTTTAACAAATCAGATAGATATCCGATCAGAGAAAACGCATGAAGTGACCAGGTGTAAACAGGCCCTAATGGTTAGTGTGTGTAATAATAGTGGAGGAGGTTTGGGAAGGGCTGAGCGGACAGGATCACAGAGCACTGGTGTGTATTTGCTGGTAGCAGCTTGGCAGCCAAAGTGTTACTGCAAGCTGGATCCAACCATTATTAACACATTAGGAATGTGAGGAACTGAATAGGAAAGCTAATTAATGGAGCAACTCGGATGAGTGCATGAGCTGAAGCCTTTGTGCATGTGATTATGCCATGTGCACTGTCAATGAGAGCTGTTAATTCATCAGGAAAGAATAAGTACTGTAACACACAGGAATTCTGATAATTTTTTTTAGTAAATAAAACTGGAGGCTTACTACTGCAATACTTCTGTATTATAAAATTTCCCATTTTTCAAGGGATATTTCATCCAAAAATGCAAATTCTGTTATCAATTACTGACCCTCATGCCAAATTGGGTCACTTTTTTTACGATGAAGCCTTAGAAGACAACTTAGTAGGCAGCAGATAGCAATGCAGTTGACTAAGTTTTGAAACAGAGCCTCTGTATATCACCATTTTCTCAAGGCTTGGTCTATTTGAGATCGGTTTACTAGCATATGTGCATCCACCCCAACAATATATTCTTATGCCACATGTTGCTTCGAGATTTCATTTTGTTTTTGTTATTGAAGTATGTATCTATCAACTTCACGCCAACCCTATCTCGCCTGGTGGATCAGAGTGAGAAAATAAATCAAAAAGACAGTGAAGCCTGCAAATGCAGCTGGGTCAAAGGTCACCGTGATGTGCAGAAGGAGACCGTCCTCAAATGAAACCCTTTTTTTCTAATAATACACAGACGACTCCAGGGCTGCAATAAAACAAGCAAACCCATATAGCAGACACTGTGATCTCTCATATGATTAAACATGAACGCAAGAGATTGGCTATCTGGCCATCTTTGACTCCCTGATTGTGGCGAGATTGGATCCCTTGATGTCTACTAGGCTCAGAAGATGAAAGGCTAAAATTAGCATAGAGAGGATGCAGACCATGATGCTAAAAATCAAATACAGAGGGTGACCAGAAAGGGAGGTTTCATTATGAATAAGGGGGTGAAGTGAATGCCTTTCCATCTGCTTCAAAGTGTCAGAAAATCATTTTCATAAAAGACACATGGTTTCAGCTTGCATGACCCCAATTCTCCAGCCTAAATTTGTCAGCATGCAGATATTTAGTAGGAAAAATGATCTAGTAAAGAACAAACATTAACAGAAATGCCTCAGATTTGATCATGTTTGTTAGTAATGAATGCACTGTGAATTAAATGTGCTATTTGCTTATCGGATGAGAGCCAAAACATGAGAAATTAGGGCTGTACAATATGACTACGGTTACCATGTTGAGTACAGCATTTTGTTTTTATCTAATCCAATTGGTTTCTACTTACAAAACTGGTTTTTGGAGTGCTTGAGCATTGTAACCGATCATCCATTGAGTACATGAATGCAGTGGCCAATCAGACAAAACTACAACTCTCCCATTAACCAACAAAGCACAGATGCAATGAAAAATCATTCTTGAATTCTGAAAATCTTTCTGCAGATTCATTGATTATTACAAACTTGTTTTGTGAGAGAGGTCACAACTTGAATTTAAAGGGTTAATTCACCAAAAATGAAAATTCTGTCATTAAGTACTCACCCTCATGTCTTTCCAAACCCTTAAGACCTTTGTTCATCTTCAGAACACAAATTAAGCATTGAATGTGGTAGCTGTGTTGCTGTCTAAAGCTCTTGTCAGAAAGCTCTCGGATTTCATCAAAAATATTTTAATATGTGTTCTGAAGATGAACGAAGGTTTGAAACGACATGAGAGCGAGTAATTAATGACAGAATTTTCATTTTTGGCTGAACTATTCCTTTAAAAACAGGACTCCAAATGTTGTGTCAAACTTGCTGTTAAGGACTGAAAAAGGAATAATTGTCAGTGATGTTTATCACGCAACAGGTCATGTGACAGCGGTGGATACAGTACTGTATGTCTGAATTTCATTCATACTACCCATATTCATACTATATAGAACATACTATTTTAAGTCATGAAGTAGGTTTTGAACCAAATGTAGTAGCTATAGAGAGTATATAATTTCCGACGCAGCTCGTATCTACAGTACATTTTTACTTTTTCTGAAGAAAACAAAGAAAATTCACCAACAAAATTCTAGAGTATTACTAGGTAGGTTGGTGGGTGTTTAGTGGTTACTAGGGCATTGCAATCAAGTTGCTAGTGTGTCCATTTATATTGTGTACCATGTGATCAAGCAGAAAAATAATAGCACACACAATTAGGAGTAGCATCCATGTCCAGCAACATAGTACAAATGAGGACAAGCCAAAATGTAATACATACTGCCTTAGCAAAAATACCATACAATATCATGTGTAAATTGTTTTTTTTTAACATGTGGTAATAACAACATAAATGAGCGGCAACTCAGTAACACAAATTTACTCAAAGAACATGCTATAATTCAGATAGCAGCTTTTCCTGTAGCTCAACAGTTGCTCAAACAGCATTGCACTAGCAGGTTATGGGTTCAATTCTCAGGGAAAGCAACAACTGATTACAAATAAATAAATAAATAAATATATGTGTACCTTGAATGCAATGCCAGTTGCTTTGGATAAAAGCATCTGCCAAATGCATACATAATATAAGTTGATTTCTAGGTACAACAGTAAAAGAGAGAGAGACATAGGGAAGACAGTTTGTAGAGTTGAATGCAATGCTAAACAACTCCATGGGAAAGAGATTAGTGTTGTGAGGTATCAGAATTATGTGCGGCAGAAGGACTGACTCTGGGATAATCATACCGGTGCGCCCTGACCCTGTTTCAAAGACAACAGTGAAAGGCTATGAACTCTGCCTAATATAAAACCTCTGGTAGTATATGCAAATAGACTAATTAACTCAGTTAAACCCACCAGTTTCACAGATAGTTGATATACTTGATGAATCACAATAAGGCCATCACAGAAGTTACCCTTGTTTCCTGTTGTGTTGATCTGCTGCACTAAGTGGCTTAGACAGAAGTTTCTAATCTTGTGTTCCGTGAGCAACAAACAGCCATCCATTCTCTTTGGAGTTATAAATAACTGACCCGCACTAGCCTGCGGCCATATCACAGATCACCGTAGGCACGTATCCGTCTGGACAAGAGAATCGCAGGAGCGAGGATAGATCTCCCAGCTCCTGAGGCAGATCCGTCTCACTAGTCCACTCTGTCCAACACAGGGACGGGTAACGTCTGGCCTCCAGGCCATATTTAAAAAGGGCCTGCAAGGCTATTAGAGAATGCAAAACTTTGAGTAAAAGCAGTTTAAAATCAAACAATAATAAATTGATTAATAAATTATAATTAAATTATACATTCAATTATTTCAAAACAATATCAATGCAATATTAACTGAAAGTCTCTTTTTTGGGCCAGTTGTAATGAATAAGGTCAATCTAGTGTGTCATCATGGAAACACGGAAAGTTTAATGAGTACATTGACAAATGTACTCAAATAAAAATCAATGCCCTTCCATTAACTTTGAGTGCAAGATATCTGACATTTCTTTTGTTGTATTACACAATAGAACACTTTCTATCATTGGAAGCCATGCATTGTACTACCAGGGGTCAGGATGTGTGTGAGGAACTCATTTCAGCCATGGAAAAACCAGAGCTTCAAAGAGAAAAGTTAAATACTGCATGAAATGGAAATTGCAATCGACTTTTCGCTCCTACTGTGGCTTTTAAAGGAGAAATGTAAGAGAAAATAAAACCCTTCATGACATTGCTAAGCCATATTATTTCATGAATCAGAGATCTGGTGACATTAAGTACCTTTCAAAGCTTCTGGGCCCCAATCAGCTTCTCAATTTGCTGGTATCAAGCGTTAAATCATTCAAGGCCAAACTGAAATTACAACTGTAACTTCCTCTGAATGGCCGTTAACAGAAAAAAGTTCCCTGTGCGGCAAGTTTAATACTTAGTATGAGAAATGGTAAGACTGTCTTAGGTGGCACCAATAATTATGTCACCATCTATGGTTAAAAATATGGTTAAGTATGTTGTGTAAGTATTATATATGTCATTGTAGTTGGGATCTGGTTTTGGCTCTGTCGCTTTTGACTATCTGCAATTTGAGGATTTTTAAAAGGTTGTTTTTAAAAGCTGATTCACCAAGAGGTCAACGAGGGCTACCATTTTGAACATTTAATGTTAAATGCTAGCTAGCTGACTAATTTAAACAACACTATTGTAGCCACAAGCTGCACCCGCACAGTGACATGCTGTAGTAGTCAGACCTTCTTCTGTGTTTATAGACATGACATAATAGAAACTGAATGAAGCAGGTGTGAAATTTTCTGCAAAATCCAACCCAACAGCTCAAAATTTAACTTAATATTGCAGGCTTAATGTAGTGAATGGAATAAAGAAGACAAATTGATTTTTTTAAACCAAAATCTTCTATAGTACAATTTTAATGGTGACACTTTATTTTAAGGACCAATTCTCACTATTAACTAGTTGTTTATTAGCAGTCTTATTACTAAACAGCATTGGCTGTTTATTAGTACTTATAAACCACACATTAATGCCTTATTCTGCATCACCATATTCTAGATCCCTTAATCCTTCTCCATACCTAAACTTAACAGCTACCATAATAATTAATATGCAGAAAATGAGGAGTTTATTGAGGCAAAAGTCATACAGTTAGTTAATAGTGAGAATTGGTCCCTAAACTAAAGTGTGACTGTTTTAATTAAAATAAAATCTCAAAAAATAGAAATAGGAGATGTATTAACCACAGTATGCCTTAAAACATTTTTTAATTTTCAAAACCTTAAAGGGGACCTATTATGCAAAAATCACTTTTATAAGGTGTTTGAACACAGTTGTGTGGCTGCAGTGTGTGAAAACATCGAGCCTATAATGGTAAAAATCCACCCACTCATTTATTTATGATCTAATAAAATCATAAACAGTCTCTCAGGACGAACTGTTTCAGATTCTCCCTCTCTGCTCGTCACTGAGGGGAACAAGTCCCGCCCATTAGTGACGCTGCCCTATAAGCAGAGACACAGCCCTGAGTGAGAAGCTGCGTCCGCCTCCGCCATTA